>JAMLFT010011412.1:0-11116 GCA_026544285.1 Pachyrhizus erosus
GTTGAAACCTTATATGTAATAGTTAAGTATGTTCTTTTGTTTGAAAAAGGTTTAGTATTTAATAATAATCTTCTTGAGAATTTTAGTCGTTACAGACCTGACACTAAGCTCAACGTCTTAATCGTTGAGTTAGAGCGCATTTAGTGACATTTTACTACAAATTCTTCTATTTGAATCCTCCCTATGCGTAAACAAATGGCAACAAACAAGCCACGTCGCCCTTTGCCACCGTCTACAACCTTTCTTCCTTTTTTCTTCTCGAGCCCCTCTTCTACAACTCGCATTCCATCTTCTTTTTATTTAATCATAGCTAGCATTCTTATCCCCTTCACAACTCCATCACGAACCTCCATCTCCACGTTTTGATTTCCAAAGAAAGTACAATTGCGACGAAGAGAAGATCGAGACTGCCACAACCTATCCCCTTGCTAGAAATCGCAATAGCTTACCAAAAAAGTGACATCGGAGGTAGGAGGAGCTTCCACCCTTTCTTTTGCTCTATTATTCCTCTTTTTCTTAAGATTGAAATTGCGCAACTCCCTAGTTCTCAATTTTCTATTTTTACTCATTGGATATTGTAACATTCTAACTTTGAATTAATGAGATTAAAAATTTAATAGAAGATTTTGTTCTTTCTCCTTTCCAATATTATAAAATATTCCCAAAAATGTTAGGATTTTAATTACTATATAAGAAATTTAAATGGTTCACATTGTCCAAAAGAAAGAAAAGAAGAAAGTGAGAGAGAGAAAAGAAAGATTTTAGTTAGTCAAAATTTAAAATTAAAATAAACTTAAAAATATGAAAAATATGAACTTATTTCCAAATAAAAATTAAATTCATAATGTCTTAATAAAATATAAATAAGGGAAGACAAGAATAAAAATGAGAAGAATTAGAATAAAAATCATAATATAATTTTCAAGAGCTAAAGATAAATTTTAGGAATTAAATAAAATTAAATAAATATTTTTAGATAAAATAAATAAATTTTATCAAATAAAATAAATAACTGTGGAAAGAAGATTTAATCAGTATAAGAAAAATATAGTTAAGTTTTTAATTTTTTTTGAAGAATTTAGAAATTTAAAATGGAATTATAAAAAATTAAAAAACAAAAAATTAGAAGAAGAAGAAAAGAAAACAGAAAAAAAATGTAAAAAGATAAAAAAAGAAGAAAAAGAATGAAACGAAGGCAAGCGGGATTCGATCCCAAGAGAGGAGAGACAAAAGTAGAATGTTTTCCAACCAGGCTACCTATTTTCGGGTGAAAAACAATGGCCTAACTATGATATATTACTTAAGCATTGAGTTAAAATGAAAATTAAAAACGCAAAATACACAAAAGGCTTGGGACGAGTTCGAAGGCAGGAGCGCAGGGTTGAAAGATTTTTGGAATACAGGAGTTTTCATTTGACCGCTTGGCTCATCGTTGTTATTTTTACAAATTAAAATCTACTTAAGTTAACTTTCAAAACATAAATCACCATTGAAGCAGCTTCATCATCTTCTTCCTCGAGTCGATTTCTACAACTGATGTGTCCTGCAATTCTTGCTTTGCCCATGCCCTACTAACCACCTAGCTACAATCACCATAACCTATAGGTTACTTCAATGAGAAGGAATTAGACAACGAAGGTCTATAAATATCAAACCAATCCCGAAATCAAAGGAGGAAAAACGCGAATTCCTTTTTAAAATTCTCTCTAAATTCTCACCTTTTTTTGCCTTGATTTAATCCAAAAAGCTTAGGAATCTTTCATGCTTTGATTCTATCAAAGAAATTTGAAGAATCGCTCAAAGAATTGCAAGTAAGTAGCATCGCCAGAGCCTCATCAAAGCTTCACCGAAAAACTTCATTACAGGTAAAAGGAGTTATCTTTTCTTCGAATTTGGATAGTAGAATCTTTCTAAACTATTTTATTTTGATTTTTGAAAAGTTTGACGCTCTAAAGCTCAATAATTCTCCAAGAATGGATCTGAGTTAGAAAATTTGAATTTTGAGAAATTAGAACTTTGATATCCTCTATCTATTCGTGTTTGAGCCAATTTTAGGTAGGATTGACTTTAGTTATGTACTTTGAACCCTTTTCGATGAAAAATTGTCAAAATAAATGAAAGAAGATTAGAGATTGAATTTGAGCTTGAAGCTTGGGTTTGTCATTGTTCAAAACGAAGACAGGGCCAACATAGACGAATATAAGTTCACAAGATATCAACAGTTTGTTGAAAAATTTATCAGAATCAGTGTCTCATCCCATGAGGTAGAAAAGGGAAGAATTGAAATTTTGAAATTGGTTTCGAACCAAAACCAAAGTTCTGAGAAAGGAAGAAGATGAAGAAAAGGTTAAATGACAATTTGGCCCCTAAGACAACAAAATTACTAAAAATGCCCTTAAGTCAAAAATTTGAAATTTTTGCCATTTTACTTATCTAAAATATTTTAAAATAACTTAAAAAGGTATATTTGACCTACATCTAATGTTTTATCACAAATTCAAGACATTTCATAAAACTTATTTTTTAGAATTACCAAAATACCCCTAAGAGAGAAAATTTGAAAATTTAACCCCTTTTGGTCAATGAATTAGGGGAAAAGTTATCAGAATCAGTCTAGGTATAAGCCCAAGGTATTTTTACCATTTTAGAAACTCAAAAATCCTTAAGAATAAATTTTTATTCTAAATTGACCAAAATACCCCTAGGTTATAAAAACAAAATTTTACCATTGTTTAGTCATTCCAAATTCAGGAAAAATAGTCTAAACCCATTCTAGTATTACTAGGAACCTCTCTAAAAGCTATGAGTTGAAAATGTGAAGGAAAAATCCTTAAAAGGACAAAATTTTATAAAATTACCAAAATGCCCCTATGTTATATAATAATTTTTTACCACTATTTGGATCTCCTAAAGTCAGGGAAATAGATTAAAATACTTCACATTAATATTATAAGCCTATATAAAAATTATGATTTGAAATGTGAAGAAGAAATCCTCAAAAGAACTAAATTTGCAAAATGACCAAAATACCATTCTTAAAAAAAATTCTAAAAATACCCCTTTTGTAGTAAAATTCTCTAAACTAAGACTAATAGAGATTAAAACCTCCTATATTTACTTCTTTCACATAAATATAAAGATAACAAGAAATTATGGAAAGAAAAATGTGAAATGACCATTTTGCCCCTATTATGTTATTTGAATATAATGTATATCATTGATTATTGTGATCATTATTTATGCTTTTAAATGTATTGGATTAATGATGTAAATTAATTTCTCCACTATCAATGGGAGGTAAGTATTCTTGATGACTATCCATTTGAGATAGTAAATTCTGAGATAACCTTAAAATAGATGACGAATTGAGAAATGTTTAGACAATAATGACACCATTTAGAATGACTGTGATATAAAGATGGATGCTATTCATAGATATCTGAACTTATCATCAGTACCAAGATAAAATGAACAGTGGAGGTGGCAGATGAAATAAGGAAGGTAGTATAAATTGAAAACCTTAACGAGTGAGAATTAAGAATGAAAAATGCAATGGTTGACCATAGAAGGTACCTGAGGAATGTATGCAGGCTCTGGTGAGATCTTGGGGGTAGATAAGGTGTCAAGTTGTGAACCACTCAAAGAAAAAAGGGTGTTAGAGAATCGACTTGGCGTCCCCGACAAAGTGGAGTATTACCAAGTTTTGGTTGAGAGTATCTTAGATCGAGTACCAGGTAAGATATGTACTCTCAATCGTCAACCAAAGATTGCAAATTGGATTATTAATAATATGCTCGTATAAGCCCTTTTGGAGTTAGTAGTATTGGAGGTTGCAAAGGGTGCTAAAATTAGTAGAATTCCTGATTAGGCACAAACGGTGATATGAGAGTCTATGTTAGATAGACAACCCTCCTTATATGTAAGTGTTTGCCTATGAATAGATGACGCACTCCTACACCCCATACCTTTTCAGACATAGATGGCAAATGAATTCCCACCATTATTCCACTTGACTATAATACCCTTAGAAGGAAGGTGACCTATGACAGAGTCAAAGGAGATGATACATTCGTGGGATACATTCGGTTTGCCTTCAGATATGCTAATATCGTAATCCCTTGCCAATTTCATCTTGTAGACTTACTAGTGGTCTTATCTCAAACTCTGCAACCTAGATTCATTGGTGTTCCAGCCACACGAAGATGACCTCAGACTCAATCACGACAGTCCTCCATGGGATCAGTCTAATCCAATGATCCAGATAAGAGAGAAGACTCTATAGAAGAAGATCCTTTTGAAGGATCTAATTAGATCAAATTAGTACTAGAGAATGATTAAGGAGATATTTTGTTTGGCTATCTAGAATATTATAATTATGTAATAATAAGTTTACCTATGATGTTATTTATCTTGTTTAATTAAGTGGTGAGAATTTAGAATGAAGTTATGTAAATTGATATGATATTGTCAAATTGTAATTCCCTTGGCGAGTTAAGTTTTTTAATTTTACCTTTGCTTAAATTATCTGAATACAATTTCTTATTTATTAAAAATAAATAAAAAGGGGCGTTAGAGATATTATGATTATTTAATCTAATGCATATGACTCCCTATTAGTCTCGATCAATGGCTATTGTTTGATGTAAATTTTAATTGAAACTTGAAAACTAGTATGTTGTGAGGTCCATGGTCTCAGATTGGCAGAAGAAGAAAAAATGAGAGAATGAGGAAGAGAGAGAGAGAGAAATGGAGAGAGAGACAGAGAGAGAGATGGAGAAAGAGAGCAAGAGAGAGAGGAAAAAATAGAGAGAGGTAGAGAGAAAGAGAGAAAGAGAGAAAGAAAGAAAGAGCAATAGAAAAATAAAGAAAAAGAGAGAGAGTGAGTGAGTGAGAGAGAGAGAGAAAGAGGGAAGAACGAAGGGAAGAGAAAGAGAAACAATGAAAAAGAGAGATTATAGATAAAAATCACACAAATAATTATAAAATGGGTAGGTTAGGAATTTGCCCAATTTCTAAGAAAAAGATACTTATATAAAAAAATATAATTCAATAAACAATTAGGGATGATAGGCGTAAAAATAAATAATTGAAAATTGATTAGATTTAATTTAATACTAGTCTATATAAAGGCTATGATAATTTTATGCTATTAATTTATTCTGACGACCATTAAGAGTGAACTTAGTATGTATAGTATAAGGTTAGAGTCTAGAAGAAATAGTATTTTCCATCAACTTAACAAATTCATAAATGAATTAGAAAAATGATGATATTTAAAAGGATTAACTAAATAATAAATAAATAGAAAATGAGTTCTTATAAATTTAACAAAAAAACCTATTAACTCGAATATTAGAAATGACATGACAATAATATTGATGTTAATAATAAATAATTTTAATAAATAGAAAAGTATCAATATTAGGGAATAAATAAAACTTTTACCTTTTTTTCTCAAATTCTTTTATCTAGTTACTTATCTTCCCTTGATGAATACATGATCCTTCTTAATTATCGTTATTATTACTATTTGTTAAGGCATAGAATTAAGATTTTGAAATTGCCAAGGCTAAATGTCTTGCCTATGTTATTAGAAGATAGGAAATTATATATTTTAAGACATGTTCTGAAGAAAGAACATGGTTGAATGTCTTTGAGACATAGAGTTTTAGTAGGAAGAATGGAATAGAAATGTGTGTCAGGATCTTGACAGCAACAAGTTTTGACATGGATGATGACTCCCTTTTGTTTCTATTTTATCAGTGAGCTTGAACTTTAAAAAGCGCTAGAGCTTGATTTTATAAAGAGAGTTCTTGAGAGTTGACAAATTGATGAACAATAAGGGTAAAACCACATCTGATTTCTCGTGTTGTGTTAGTATTTGAAATGGACACTCAGACATAAAAAATGGAGGTAGTTGACGAATGATATGAAAAAATCACATGAAAGAATTGAGACTGGAGTATTGCACGGGTTGACTACAGTAGGTACTTGAGAAATGTTGGTAGGCTCTCGGTAAGTCCTTGGGGGTAGTATAAGGTGTCAAGTTGTGATGACTCTAAGATCATAGGGATTAACATAACTGACTTGGCGTCCCCGACAAAGTGGAGCATTACAATTATTCAGTTGATCTCATTTGATGTACTAGACAAGGTATGTACTCCCGATCGTCATCCAAAAAGCCAATCTTAGATAAAATAATATGTTTCGTGTAAGTCTTCTTTGAGATAGAAGGTTTTATAGGCATTGAGGGGCCTTAAAATATGATTAGTAGAATATCCCAATAGGCACGATGCGGTGAGGAGAGTGGACGATATTAGATACTTTTTTTATGTGATGTTATTCCATGTTTATGTGTGCTTGAGGATGGATGGCTTACTCCTACAACCCCCACTTTTCAGATGATGATATTAAACAAGAGCCTATCCATTTTCAGGCGTCGGATGCAACTCCTAGTGATTTGAGCGGGTCCTCATTATCAAAGATGACTCCTAAGCAGGGAAGAGGCGATGGATATCCACTAGACAAGAGTTCGAACCTCGAATATTATTTGGCAATGATTTGTAACTTGTTACATGTTATTTTGTGTATGTAAAGTTTGTGTATATTAATTATGATGAAATGTACTAGTGTATAAGTGATTATTTGTAACCCAAATAATTTTGTAATTTTTGGATATCTAAGTTTGAACACCTGAGGTATTAGCTTACTCAATTTCTACTTTTGAGAAAAATGTTTGGTTTCATTATTGTTTAATTACTACACTATTATCATCCATATGAATTTCTTTACCTCAAAATTTCATTTTGGAAAGTATGATGAAAAATTATCAAGAGGATCTTACCAATGCTTATGACTATTACTTTGAAAATTGTAATGGCGAAAAAAATATTATTATGCATTTTTAAGTTAACAAAAATTAAATATTTTGCATTTAATAAAGGTGTTTAGTTGATTACAAAAATTATATCATGATAATAAAAGGGTGTTACATTAAGTTGGTATTAGACCAATTTGCCCTACCAGGCTTGTAGCATGGACCTAACCTTGTGTGTGTTGTGAGACATTATTTGAATCTTACCCTATTCGAGCAGTAGTGAGGATAGATTGTGTGATGGCATGTTGATTACAAATGATAATCACGTGAACGACTTGTTTGAATCTAAATTTATATGTAATAAACGGTACTATTAGGTGAAAATTATTTGTTAGGAATGTTTGTACCTTACCATGAAAAACCTAAGTGACCAAGAATTTATTTTGAAAAACCATGAATGTGGGTTACTTGTTATGATTTTAGGCATCAATGGTAGGAAGACCGATCAATAGTAATACACAAAGACTTCTAGAATGGATGATTCAATTTCTAAAAAGGATGGTATAGGATTGCGAGGAAGAACTAGTGAAATATTGTGGTCTCACAACCTTTAGGAGGAATGACCCTCCTAAATTTAGCGGCTCTTTCGATCTAGAAGGTGCCCAACACTGGTTATCTGAGATAAAGAAGATTTTTGGTGCAATAGCCTATATGGAAGAGCAAAAAGTGAATTTTGCCAACTTCATGTTCACCGAAGAAGCAAAAATTTGGTGGCGCATCATCAAACCCACCCTACCCAAGATAGGTGACGTCATCCCACGAGAGGCATTTAAACAAAAGTTCCTCAGTAAATACTTCCTTGTTAATTTTTGCCAATGGAAAGCTAGAGAATTCTTGGAGTTGAAACATGGGAATAAGACAGTGGGTTAGTATGTGACTAATTTTGATGAACTACTAAAGTTTTGGCCATATTTTAGAGTAAAGGATAGATAGGAAATCTACTCTAAATTTGAGAACGGGCTACGGCTAGAGATTAAACAAGAGATAGGCTACCTTTGGATCATAAATTTTCCCATTTTGGTAAGCAAATGTCGAATCTACAAAGAACACACACAAACAAGACAAGCCCAATGGAGATTTGGAGGCCAACAAAGACACACTCAAAAGGCTTCCAGCCACTACAAAAGACATATTAAAACCACGCCAGCATAGGGAAGGGTCAAGCCAAAGAAGCCAATCCATTGGAAGTCTATGTCAACAACACCTCACCCTAATGTCAACATTCCTATAAGATGTTACAGGTGCGGTGGGTCACACTATTTAAGAGACTACCTTGAGAAGGCAATCACCTGTCATAACTGTGGTAAGAGAGGACACATTGCAAGGGATTGTCGGGCACCCAGGAAGGAAGTTAACAATATAGGAAAGATAGTTAGAGGCACCACAAGTCAACAATCAAGGAAATCTACTGTGACCAGGAAGATGTTCGCTATGAGCGGGTTTGAAGTTGCTTTGTCCAACGATCTCATTCAAGGTAAGTGCATTATAAGCGATAAAATGTTAGATGTATTATATGATTAAGGTGCAACACATTCATTTATATCACATGCTTGTGCTAGATGTTTGTCTTTACCTATGACTTCCTTATCATATGAACTATTTGTTAGTACCCCTATAGATAAACCAGTAATTACTAACCAAGCTTGTTTAAATTACCCTATAACTATAGAGAGTCAAAATTTTTTGATAAACCTAATTTTCCTTCTGTTGTCTAACTTAGATATTGTTTTGGGAATGGATTGGTTGTTTTCAAACCATGTCGTCCTAGATTGTCACCATAAAATAATTTTTGGAAACACTAACCAAAATGTTTGTGAGTCTTTTAGATTAAATTTTGCCGAGTTTGAATGTAAGATGGAAGGGAACTTTCAAATCTACATGGCTTTGTTCTCATGGTACATGAGTTCTTTGAAGTGTTCCTTGATGATGTGACAGAGTTCCCACCAGAGAGAGAAGTGAAGTTCGCCATATATCTCATATCTAGTTCTAGTCCAATTTCTATAACTCCATATAAAATGTCTCCACAAGAGTTAGCAGAAGTAAAAAGCCAGTTGGAGGAATTGTTGGACAAGAAATTCATCAAACCAATGTATCGCAATGGGAAGCACCGGTATAATTGGTGAAGAAGAAGGATGGAAGAATGCGATTGTGCATAGACTATTGTTAGTTGAATAAGGTCACTATCGAGAATAAATATTCGCTTCCCAAAATTAACGATCTCATGGATCAGTTGAAGGGAGCTTAAGTATTCTCCAAGATTGATCTACGGTTGGGATACCACCAGATCAGAGTAAAGAAGGAAGATATACCAAAGACGACCTTTTGGACGTGTTATGGACACTATGAATATTTGGTTATATCGTTTGGGCTGACGGACACCCCTGCCATTTTCATGGACTACATGAATCAGATCTTCCATGAATACTTAGACCAATTCGTGGTGATCTTCATCGACGAGATCTTGATCTATTCCAGGACTCAAGAGTAGCATGTTGAGCATCTGAGGATTGTGTTGTAGATACTAAAAGAGCGACAACTATATGGAAAAGTTTCTAAGTGTGAGTTTTGGCTGGAAGAGGTGAGCTTCCTATGATATGTTGTGTCTAAGGAAAGGATTTTTGTGGATCTAGCAAAAGTAGAAGTAATTATGTAGTGAAGCCCTCCCACAACCATCATAGAGATCAGAAGCTTCCTAGGTTTGGTAGGCTATTATAGGAAATTCATTAAAGGATTTTCTAAGTTAGCCTTACCTTTAACCAAGCAAACAAGGAAAGGCCAAGCCTTCATTTGGGATGAGACGTGCGAGAACAATTTCCAAGAGTTAAAGAAGAGGCTGACCACAACACCCATTCTGATTCTGCCAAATCTTGAAAAGAAGTTTGATGTGTAGTATGACGCCTCACACCAAGGCTTGGGATACGTGCTGATGTAAGAGAGAAAAGTAGTTGCTTATCCTTCGAGACAATCGAGAGCTCACCATGAAAACTACCAAACTCATGATTTGGAGTTAGCTCTTGTGGTTTTTGCTTTGATGATTCGGGGACGCTATCTTTATGGATCAATGTTTGAGGTAATCAGTGACCACAAAAGTCTATGGTACCTATTTGATAAAAAAGAGCTAAATATGAGATAAAGGAGATGGATGGAGTTTATGAAGGATTATGATTTTGAGCTATCATACTATCTTGGTAAGGTGAATGTGGTAGCATATGCTCTGAGCAGGAAATCACTACATTTTTCAGCAATGACGGTGGAGGAATTGCAACTAATTGAGGATTTTAGAAACCTCAACCTAATAGTGGACATACACTCTAAGAGTTTATACATGGGAACTTTGAAGGTTACCAATAAGTTTTTAGAACAAGTTAAGATGGGGCAACAAGAGGACCAATTCCTACAAGAAAGATTAAACTTGGTGAGCAAAGACAAAGAAAAGGAGTTTCAAAAAGGCACTAACATAGTGATTAGAGTCAACGGGAGGATATGCATTCCTCAAAATGAGGAAATAAGGGAGAATGATCCTAGAGGAGGCACATAAAAGCAAGCTTAGTTGCCACCTTGACACCACAAAGATGCATTAGGACTTAAAGAAAAGTTTTTGGTGGCAAGGAATCTAGAGAGATGTAACTAGATTCGTAGTGGCTTGCCTAACATGCCAGAAGGCAAAAGTTGAACAATAGAAGCCATCTAGACAGCTACAACCTTTGAATATCCCGGAATGGAAATTGGACAACATTTCCATGGATTTCGTGACAAGACTGCCAAGGACAATGACTAGGCATGACACCATTTGGCTTATTGTGGATTGATTGACTTAATTTCCTCACTTCTTACCCATCAACATTTCTTACTCATTGAAGAAGTTGACCCATTTGTATCTCAAAGAAATAGTCAGATTGAATGGAGTCCCATCAAGCATAGTTTCAAATAGAAATCCTCGTTTCATTTCAAGATTTTGGGGCAACTGTCACATCCCATTTTCCAAATCAATGAAAATATTATTGTTTTAATGGAAATAAAGTAGTTATTTAGATAATAGGAAATTTATTTGGCAAATTAAGGAATATTAAAAATGAAATCTAGGATATACTTCAATAAGTAAATAAAATAAACAAAAATATATAAAAGATATGGAATTGAGAATTTAAAAGTTTAGAAAACCAGAATAGGGATAGGAAAATAAGAAAATAAGAAAAAGAAAATTTTTCCAGATTTTTTTCTAATTAATAAATAAATATT
>JAMLFT010011413.1:0-11116 GCA_026544285.1 Pachyrhizus erosus
ATTTAAAAGAACCAAAATCATATTTAAACTTATAAGTCAAATAAGTAAAATGGTTTAATAATTTTCGTGATTTTAATATAAGAAAATACCAAGAGTTGTTATCCCACTTTTAATATTTTTATCATTTTAATAATTTATTATTTATTATATCTTTTACCCTTTATTTTAAAATTTTTATATATTTTATCCCTAATTATACATCAACAGTCTATCTCAATATCACACGTATTACCGTATCAGTATCAAATTCTTATATTAAGAATCAACATCTTCATGTCATCTCTCAACTAACAATAATAGATCCTCAATTAATAAGTGAGTTAAATTTGTAAAATTTTAAAAATAGAGGACATATTAGTATCAGCCAAAAATTTGGATCCAAGTATTTTGTTTCCAAGGATTTAGTGTTGGACACATGGCTAATGCTAATTTTTTGTTTGGCACCAATTTTTATAATTTAACGTTAGCTTTTGGCAAATAGTAAAACACAATTTTCTTTTAGTTAATGTCTTGAATCAATCTAAGAAACATTGTTCTTAGGACTAATTCATAGGCTCCTCTATGAGTCTTCAACATTTCTTATGACCACACCAGTAAACTTGTAATCTAATGATCATAGCATAGTCCACAAAATCTGTAATTAGATACAATTAACAAAGTCTTTATTGGTTAGTCCTTAAGTCCATGTTAAAATTCAATTAAAGACATAAATAGAGTATCTTTCCCTAACTCTCAAAGACTCAATCTAATGTCATACTAAAAACCTTAACATAAATGCCTGGAGATTTTGAGTTGTCAATTGTAGAAAACATGAACCATGGCTGGACAGTTCGTTCTTAAGGAAGCATTAACTATATCATGTTTGGTATAGTGAGTTGATAATCTCTTCGATTATTTGATTTTTTCTGTTATTTCCAGGAGATTTTGAGTCACCTATGTTAGATTTTAACTCGTTTTGTCTTCAATTACTTTAATTTTAGAATTTTAAAATTTAAGATATTATATATTTTTATTTTCTAAAATTTCATTACGATTTTTATTTTCTAAAATTTCATTAGGATTTTAGTTACTTTCTTTATATTTATTTTTTTAAAAAAATAAAAGAAATATTAGAACTCTAATGGATAACAAACGAAAATTAAAAACAACTCCAAGAAGGTCTTTGTGAGTTTTGGGTTTCTCCATTTTGTAAGAGTTACACAGCCCACGAAAAAAGGATGAAAAAGAGAGAATTATTGGATCTTTATCTCATTTTCTAATTTGGTCTTGTCATCTTAAGGTTTTTCACTGTCCCTCTTTAAGAACTTTATGGGCACAAGGAGGACCGACCATTAAGAACGTTATCCAAATGGCTAGGAAAACTTAATAGGAAGGGTGAATTGAATTTTAAAAATTGTTTCTAAAAGATAGAATCCCAAACATAAGTTCAAATTGAATAAAAATAAGTAAGTGTGGATTCAAACAATTCAATTATAAGCAAATACAAAAAGATAAGAGTTAGATAAGAAGACAATGATATTAAAGATTTGTCATAAAATTGTAAGAGCTAAGTGAGAAGACGAAATTACGGAAATAAATGATATTAACCTCTTCTATTTAATACATAGGTATTTTTTCTATATCTTTTTTCTAAATACCCTTTTCTACTCACACCTTTGCTCTGTCACTTACTACCTTCTTGGCTCCACCAATCACCCCTACCTCCACAATTTACCTTCTTCCTCTGTTACTCATCCCTTACTCCATGAATAATTATGATACTGCTAGGATACAATAACTAGCGGTAGATAATTATAACATTTCAAGGACATTATGTTGATTGATTAATGTTCATCTTGGATGCTTTCTTGTGTGCCTAGCTTCTTAATATCCATTTATTTTTAATTTCTTGAATTGTGATTAGTGCATGATAAGTAACAAACAACATAGGGCAATGGTAACATATGACAAGGTTTGTATAGTGAACTCTGAAGAAAGGAAATTGTACGTGAATGAATCTCCAACAACAATAAAAATTACTATTATCATGACTTGCATGATGAGAATTTATTAGATGTTCTTGAATTATTATTTAATTTATGATCTCAATTTATTTTTATATGTTGGTTGTTTATTCTAATGATGAAAAATGGATTTAGATCCATGCTACCCCAAAAAAAAAAATACTTAAAATTGGGATGAAAATTATCCACTAATTGATTTTGGGTCAAAGTACGCGTATTTATGTAGGAAAATAAAGTTGTTTCACAAGTTTGTTTCTATACTATACTCAGGATTGAAACATAACATTACGTTTTATAATCAATTGCTTTATTGTGCGGGATGTCAATTTAACTAAATTTTTTTATTATTATTATATTTTACAATCAAAATATGAAATACTTTCAAATATTTTTTTGAAGAATTGGGTGTTGTATTAATATTTATGTTGTTGATTTTCCATGTTTAGTTTTAGTATCTACATAATATTTTGTTTTACCAGTACTAGCTTAAGAAAAAAAAAAAAAGGTACATTAGTTGGTAGTGTGAACTTTAATGCTCACACTGGCCTATAACATAACTAACGACCGTACGAGGTTCCTTTTAATGGCCATTAATCTTGATAGTTACTCATAACAGGAACTAACAGCTAAGGCATAAGTCTAGAGAAAAAAACTTCATATCTAACAGAGTAGAGCAGATGAAGTAGTTCGATTTCATATCCAGCTACCATATTCTATCTTCGTTCAGTTTAGCAATAATGATTAATCATGCGTTTGAAACCGAAACGTCTTCTGGTAGGAATCTAACCATAATATGTGTGCAACTGGATTTTTGTTAAAGAAAATAATAAAAAAACTTCAGTTTCAGATATTATACCAACTCAACTTGTTTTGTTTCTATTCAATAACATTCAATTAATGTGAACAAATTTTTATGTATTTAATTGAGGATATTTTATTTTCAAAAAAAATGAGGTAGATATCAACAAAATTTACACCTTTATAGGTCGGCCGAATCGAATGTGACATTTTCATGTGCATAATTGTTATTTTTGTTGACATATGCAGCCATCGTCGTCCTGAATTTTAAATTGTTGACATTTTCGTTAAATTAATTACTTGACTTTACTACTTTATTTAGTTGGAGATTATATGAAAAATAATTTTTATCTTATAAGTTGATTTTGTAAGGTTGAGTTTGATGTATATTTATAATTTTAAAATTATCTTAATAATTTGTTATTAGTTCTATAGTGATATTTATTTTTTCGTTGCAACAACATAAAAAAAAAATCAGTAATTTCTTTCATTTAAATTTTTAATTATTTATGATGCATTTCTGTAAAGGAATTTTTTAAAATAAAAATTAAATCCTTCTATAAAATAATTTTAAATCATAAATAAATAAATATTTAAAATGAACTTAAATTCGTTGCGATTTATGAGTTTTTTTTATTAAAATTAGTAGTATACAGTTGACTTTCAAGTGATGGAATATCGAGACATTTGAAGTGAGTCTTATTTTTTACTATATTTTTTGAATCGGTCTTTACCTTTAGTAATTAAAACGTTAAAATATATAGAAATTGGAATAAAGTGAATCCTAGAAGTGTCTAATAAATTTTGAGAAGAAATGAGAGTTAGATACAAGTATAATTCAGAGAAGAAATTAAGAAAGATGTAGATAAAAAAAATAATAAAACTTGATTATAAAGAAGAAAAATCAATTAAAAAAAAAAGTGTTCATAAATATAAGCTTAAAACATATATTCTGTTTACCGATTTTTACCTATTTAATCTTTAATGTTCCATGTATTAAGCTTCAGTGAAAAAGTTTAATGTTACTATTTGAATGCTTTTAATTTGTATTTTCGAATCTCTTCCTCTCTTATCAAATTTTAATTATTTCTTGTCTTCGAAAATTATTTTCACAACTGATTTATCTCTTTTTCACACCCCATGTCTTATAAAGGTTTATAGTAACAAGCTGAAAACTAGAAAACTAGTATTTGTTTCTCCATCTCCAATATAACTGCTACACTGTGTAACTTCTCTCATGGTCTCCAGAAGTGTAATTGCCCTTGTTCTTTTTCAAGTTCTTCTTTGCCCAGAGTTTGAACCTTTAGAAGCACAAACTTGGGTACAAGCTGGTTATTGGTATTCTGGGAGTGGATTTCCCGTTTCAGACATTAACTCTGCTCTTTTTACTCACCTCATATGCGCTTATGCCGAATTGAACTTTTCCACATATGAGCTCTTTGTCACCCCAGAAGATGAGAAATCCTTCTCTTCATTCTCAAGTACTGTCAAACAAAAGAATCCATCCATCACTACACTGCTGTCCATTGCAGGTGGAAATGGTAACTGCACTGCCTTATCATTAATGGTAAGCAATGCCTCTTCAAGGAAATCTTTCATTCAGTCTTCAATAAGAATAGCCAGGCTTTACGGTTTTCAAGGCTAGGACTTGTCATGGGTTTCTGCTAACACAAGTTCTGACATGAACAACATGGGAAGGCTTTTTGAGGAGTGGAGAGAAGCTGCAAAATCTGAGGCAGCAAGCTCTAGTACTCAAGAGTTGATCTTAACTGCAGCTGTTCAGTTTAGACCAGGTTTAGATTTCACTTCTTACCCGGTGGAGTCTATTCGGATTAGCTTGAATTGGGTGCATGTTATGGCTTATGACTACTACATGCCTCAATGGGCAAATTTCACTGCTGCACATGCAGCCTTGTATGATCCTTCATGTTCTGTAAATACAGACAATGGTATCAAGCAATGGATTGGTAGTGGAGTAATGGCTAGCAAGTTGGTTTTGGGGTTACCTTTCTATGGATATGCCTGGAATCTTAGGAATCCCAAGGACAATGCAATAGGTGCATCAGCAACAGGTCCAGCAATTACAGAAGGTGGAGATATGAGCTATAAGGACATCAAGGCTTATATTCAACGTTATGGGGCCAGTGTCATGTACAATGCTACTTATGTAGTCAATTACTTCTCCACTGGATCAAGTTGGATAGGTTTTGATGATGTTGAGGTTGTCAAGGTGAAGGTGTCATATGCCAGGGAAAAAAGTTACTTGGCTATGTTGTGTGGCAAGTTCCTTATGATGACAATTGGGAACTTTCTAGTGCTCCAGGTAAAGCATTAATTAAAGCCAGAATTGGTTATAGTTTTCTCTTGTTGTGAATTCAAAAGAATAAATGCTTGTTTCAGATTTGAGTAACTTGGTTCTAATCTATAATGATTATTTTATGCATTTGTTCAAATCATAGTAGTTCTAATCCTTAATGATTCTGTTATGCATTTGCTCAAGGCATATAAAAGCTTTGATCTTTGAAAGAGTTGTCTGACATTGGTTGGTGTGATCTATGTGACACACCTTACTTAGTGGGATAAGACTTAGTTGTTGTTATTTTCTCAAGGCATAGAAAATGTTCTGTATGTTATATTCTAATTAATGTTCTTACTATAAGAGTAAAGCTTTGTCTAATGTGGGTTAGTCAACAAGATGTCAGTAACTTACCCCATGAAACTGTTTAAATTTTTTAGCTTCCAGCTTTGTGATTTGATCATGAGTTTCTAGCAAACCTCAAACATAGTTGAGTATTCGTTTATTTTCTTTGTACAAAATAAGAACCTCAACTTTATTATACTGCTTGTTCAGGGGAATACTCATTTCGTACTAATTCAAGACACTGCACCATTTTCTTCAAGAGAAATTAGTCAATGAAAAGCATTTTACCGGATTTTGTTAAAACAGTAAGCTAATCCTCGAAAGAGGGAAATTATTGATACCGAGTTTCACTTAAAAGAACTCTTGAAAATTATCATGCATAATAGACATAACCAACTGAGCACAATACAGGTCCTATAAGAAGTTTTAATTTCATAATTATGTGTCATAACATTTAACCTTAATAATTTATTTCATGGATAATGTTTCAGCTGAACATGTTGACCAAAATGGACACCAAAGTCAACAATGATTAGTGATCATTTTGATCACAAATGCTCTGTCTGTTCTCCTATTAGGCATCTTAATTTACTACTTAAGTAGGAGATTCTTCAAACCAACAGGTAACTTCTTCACTCTTCAGTTCTATTTATTCCCCATCCCTGTCTATAATTATCGAACCGATACTCAATATTGGCAATGCTTATGGTTGAATACATTGATTTTCGTTTATTTAATCTGCCAGCAGGAGAGGCTAATGCATCTAGAGATTCTTTGTACGATGTGAATAAAAATGCTTCAGGACTTTTCCATAGCAATGCTCCTGATTTACATGTCTTCAGGTTTTATGATATTGAGCTAGCCACAAATAGGTTTTCAATAGGAAATAAGCTTGGCGAGGGTGGCTATGGTCCTGTTTACAAGGTACAAAATTAACTAAACAACCTAATATTCATGGTGTCTGATCCTGTAAAGGAGAATGGAATATAATATGCTTTTCAGTATCCTCCCATTAGGTAGGTATGAGACTAATTTCTTGAGTTACTATAAGACACTAAAACAGGAGCTCCTTCCAGTGATTGTTTTTCTCCTAAATACACGAATTTTAGGATGAAACCCAAGACTACATGCTTAAGACATCTAGTCTCTTCCACTTAGACCAACAAATGTTGGTTGCTGGAACCCCTTTACAGTAAATTTATTTGCGATCTCTATTTCAAATTGGTAATTATGAATTAGTGGAAGTCAAGGATATGCACATTATGTCAAAGATAAGATACTAACTACAAGTGTCTACTTACTTGTTCAGGGCATCCTACCAAATGTTCAAGAAGTGGCTGTGAAAAAACTATCAAAAGCCTCTACACAAGGGTTTGAAGAATTCAAGAATGAGGTAATGCTAACTGCAAGACTCCAACATGTGAATCTTGTTCGGCTGTTGGGTTTCTACATTGATGGAAAAGAACAAATGTTAATCCACGAGTACATGCGAAACAAAAGCCTGGACTTCTATCTATTTGGTCAGGAATCTTCACTTTTCTAAATTTTACGTTGTGAACATGCGGTATGGCCTTGAGTTCAGACAATAAAAGTTGAATGAACTCAACTTGCCAGGCACCCCATGTTAAATGAAGGTTCTAATAAAAATAAAATAAAATAAACATTAACTTACCCTTTTCTAGGAATGTCTTCTGCTTATTAAAACTAACTGCAATCTAATGGAGATATATCTGTGTTGTTATTTTTGTTAAAATTGTCATGAACCAACTGTACCAAAAGCCTAAGCTAATAGGAAAAGAGACATTAGTGTTTTTATTTTACAACTACAACGGACTTGCATCACACAAGAATCCTCTGGCCTTGAAGCATGAACAATCATGGACCAGTTAACTCAAAAGCTTAAAGTTGTTAGGTAAAGACAACAAAATTATATTGATTTTGTGGATATTCCACACATACATCCATTGAAAAATTATGAAAAGATCAAATTGATCAAAATTAATCATTTTGAACCTACGGTCAAATTGTAGTCTGCCAAACCATTTTGGTACAAATGAATGTCCTGTTAATTGTTAAGTGATTTTGACACAGATCCTATCAAACGGTACCTTTTGGATTGGAGAAAACGCATAGACATCATTGAAGGAATTACTCAGGGCCTTCTTTATCTACAAGAATATTCTAGATTGACAATAATCCATAGAGACAGAAAAGCTAGCAAATTTTGCTAGACAATGAGATGAAACCAAAAATATCTGACTTTGGTATGGCAAGAATATTTAGAAAAGACGAACTTGAAGCAAACACTAGCAAAATCGTTGGAACATAATGAGTATCTTAAATATGACCCCATGATTAGAAACTTCCTCTAAATTCTTCAATATTCATCAAATTATTAATACATCATATTGGTTTATTCATCTGTTGCAGCGGCTATGTTTCTCCTGAATATGCTATGAAAGGTTTGTACTCAACCAAATCTGATGTGTACAGCTTTGGAGTTCTACTTCTACAAATTGTAAGCAGCAGGATGCTTTTACGGTGAATATGAAATTTAAACCTCATGGAGTATGTAAGTAATTTTTGTAACTTTTGATAAAAGTAATGAAGAGTTTGCTTTCATCAGTTATTGAAAATGTCCATAGCGATCAATTACATAATTTTTTCTTGTTTATTTTTAAGGCTTATGAGCTTTGGAACGAAGGAAAAGGCATGGAGTATGCAGATCCTTCACTTGATGGCACACATACAACATGTAAATTATTGAGGTGCATGCAAATAGCTTTACTATGTGTGCAGGAAGATGCAAATGATAGGCCGTCTGTGAAGGAAATTTCTTCAATGTTGAAAAGTGACACTATTCTGATAACCCCCCAAAGACCAGCCTTTTCAACAAACAAAGATGAGCAGAAACCAAATGAATTTATTATGCACGAAGAAAAGTTTTCAGTTAGTGATGCAACAATCTCTCAAGTTGTAGCTCGATAGTATTGTAGGTTAGAAATAAGTAGATAGATGCAGAAAAGAACACTCTTCATACTTTAAGAAACTCACTTTGTTTTGATACCTTCACTTGTTTTTGACTTGTGCAAATGCACTAATACACAAGTATTTATACTATATAAGACACCCCTTCATACAAGGGACGTGGCTCTTGAAAATATAATTGCTTTAATCTAAAGAAACACCCTAGGATACACACTCAAAATACATGATGAATTGAGTTTAATTAATGCTCCACTAAATTTCACAAACATAATTGCTTCACTAAAAGTCTAACATCCTCGCTTAAACTTGATTCCTCTAGAAGACTTCAATCCATTTTAAAGCAATATATATACATTTTAAAGAGATAAAGAGGTGGCTCCAAAAGAAAACAAAGGAGAAAAGGGGTGAACAATCTTATCAGAGTTTAAACACAACCTATTTATTGGTAGTCACAATCTTTAATCACTAATTCTTCGAGAGTGACATAACAAAGGTTAGAATTTGGAAAATTGGGAAAGCTATAGAAGTTCGTTCAAAAGAAGGAAGAGAGGGAGAACCGGTTACATTAAGTTTCTCTTTGGATACATTTGTTTTACGGTATAATTTTTCATTCCTCAGAATCACATTCTTGAAAATATTATGCCTAGGAATGTTATTCACATTGATATGTTTGGTTGGTATTTAGTAATTTTATAAAATTGAAAATTTATTTAATTTAAAATTTGAAAAATGGAAAATTTATTTAAATAAAATATAGTAAAAGGTTGTGGGTATAGGCAATTATTGTAGAAAGTAACTTTCATTCCCATGAGAATACGAGATACCCACCTCTTATTCATGTGATTAACATTTGTTTGAAATGTGATGATGCTCCTTTTTTGGGAATACAACATACTTGGAAATATATTCATAATCGTCTAACAAACATGGGAATATGTATTTCCAAATTCATAGTCTAAAAAATGAATGAACATGACATGGAACAACCACCTTCTTTATATTCCTTCAAGGAGGTATTGGCTTTGACTCATTCATATCATTCCATGATATGCTTGCTTGGAGTTATTTGTGTTTCTTGTGTATTACTTTGGTATTTCAAACACAATTACTCCATAATTATTTAGACTCCAAATATGTAAATTTATGGTCAAGTCAATGAACAAATATATCAACATTCAAGTTCAAGCAAAGTAGATAAACTCTCGAGTTGAGCTAAGAATTCTTCAAGTGTTTTGTCTATAACTTGTTAGTCATTGTCGATGATTATTATGAATGGTAGGCCACATCTACAGGTCAAAGATTTTCAAGTGAACTTGTGTACTTGCTAGACAATAATTCTAACTAAATATTCAACTTTTATCCATTTGGTAAAGTAGTTTATGGTGATTAGAAGAAACTTTACTTGTCTTTTGGCTAGTGGAAAGGGGTTGAGGATGTTATTATAGAACGTAATTCTTTTAGTGGGACATGATGTTTGTTGCTAAACTCTTGGCATTCTTTGCATTTTTGCACATATTTTTGCACATTAAGAAATTACTTTCCTTATTTTTCATTAGATTAACCACTACAATATAAGGGGCACACCTCCAGCTGAATCAACCAATTCTACTCGGTCATTCTAACTAAATTTGTCAAACCCAGTTTTTCGTTTTAATTTATTAAAAAAACTAAAAAATAATGACAAAATAATTTATATATAATTTTAAAAAATTCATTAATAAATCATTGTGACGCGAGGAGCTTTGGTGACCAAAATTGCCATTAGGAACAAAATTTTTCTGTCACTGAAGTTTTAATATCCTGTGGTGATTATATTAGAAATCAGAGTGTATTTATTATTACATTCCATCTGTTCATCGAAGAAAGAAGGAGAAAGAATAATCAGGATTCGACAGTCTATAATCCAAGTATAATGATAATATCAAACGACCAGAATTGTTTTATTCAATTCATTGACTATCTCCTAAAATATGTACAATTATGTTCAAAATACAAGTATGCACATGTATGGCGCTAATTATGCCCAATATTTATAGCCGATCGCTTGTGCCAAAAGCTACTTTTCATATTCTTCACGTGAAATTTGTTCGTCATGTTAAAATATACAACTAAATAGTAATATTTTTTATATTATAATTAAATTCAAATAATAAAATTATTCAAAAATTTTATTAAAAAATGCATGTAATACATTTTTATTAACAAAATTAACTTTATAATAATATAAAAATTGTTTTTATAATGAAATTTTAAAAATCAAGATATGTCACTGAAACAACATTTAGTTAGAATATATAAATGTAATAAGTGTTATCTATCTTAAGAGGATGCAAGTGTAATTTATTTTAATTATTAATTTTTTGTACTTTTAATTTATTATAAAATCTATTGATAATATAAAAATAAATATATTTATTAAACTAATAAAAATATATATCTCACACTTATTGATTAAAAAAATTAATTCTTAAATTATGAATAGTATCATTATATCTAATATCACTTAAATCAAGTAATTAAACTAAATAATTATACAAATATTTTTAGAATAAAATTTAAATTTATAAAAATATTAATTAAAAGAAATTAATTTAAATATTTTTTATTGAATTAATGAATTAAATATTATATATATATTAATGGAGGTAGTCTATGTTAATTTAAATAACAACATCTATTGATATTA
>JAMLFT010011414.1:0-11116 GCA_026544285.1 Pachyrhizus erosus
TTCCGATCTAATATTTAATTTTTATAAAATTTAACATAAATAATCAATATAATATATAATTATAATTCAACGATTTAATAGTTTAAATTTACTTGTATATAAAATGATTAAATAATATAATAATTAATATATATTACAACGAAATTATTTGATTCCTCCTCACTTTTTCTATTTGTCTTTTTAATCTTAATCACCAAAATGTGATAAGCATAAAACAAATAACGTATCCACCGAACCAAATAATGATACAGAAAATCTATTGGATTCATTCCTTGGAGCACACAGAGACTGCTAATCTTGATTGGCCTGCGACGGCTAACTAACCAAGCTTCGTCTAATGCGAACATAAAACTTGTCTTTCATCAGAAACTTTTGTCAAGTTTGTGACAGTTTTAACCATAAACAATGATGGTTGTTCTCATATTGTTAATTACTCTCCTATTTTTTTAATAAGGATTGAACAAATATATAATTTAATCTTCATTTTCCTTTTGTTTCATTATAAAACATGCTATAATAAACCTATATAATAATATCGATTCAAATATATTATAAATTTGCTTCACAATTATACACAACCGCAGTCCATAGAAGAAAAAGAAATATCAATATTAGTGAAATAATACTGTAGTTTTAGTCTTTTGGGTGCTAACTGCTATGTTTTCTTGGACACCGTATTGCTATACTAGTCAATTTATGTGACTGTCGGTGGCCAAGGTTCCTAATATTTTTTTACTATTATTGCTGGGGCATGCAATTGTGTAGAAACTACAATTATTACTTCTGCTAGTAAAGAAATGGCCCTTTTGGAACATCAAGAGTACAACAAATCATGTATAAAGAAAATTTGAATCGAAGGACAAGAATGAGGTCAGCCTTTGTTTTGTCTAAATCTAAACAAAATCTAAAGTGTCAATTCTGATTTCAGATGTGAGTGATGATACATCACAAAAGAAACGAGCTCAACTATTTCGGTTTTTTTTTTTTCACTTGCGAATCAAGAAGAATAAGCTTTACTTGTTTAATTATACTTCCCAATTTATGACTACACATTTTTCGTTTTCTTATATTTTTATTATAAAATATATCTTTTTGTATAAAAATAATAAAAACCCTTTATCCATTTTATTATTCTTTAAACCTTATTTCTTACCCTCCATCTTTGTTAATCTTTGAACTTTGATTTTGCACCCCATCTCTATTATTGTTTAAATTCTAGTTTTGTACCTCATCTTCAATATTCCTTAAATCCTTTACATATATTTTCTCCCATCTCTTTTTTTTCTCTATTAAAAATAATGGATTTTTTTTTATCATAATTTCATTTTCTACACCAAATACAATATTTTTCATCAAATTCGATATTAATAGCATGCATTTTCCATTAAATTGACGTTGTGTGCAGTTCATCACCTATAATCAATACTGTGTGTTGAAAGATGCTGTAATTTGCATTTTCATTAATAAGTCATTGCCGTAATCGAAAGGCATGTCACTACATTGCGTTTTGTTTGTCAATATTGTGCTTTAAGTTACAAAAAATTACCTTTCAGAAATATATACTTATTTCGGAAAGTAATTTTTTAAACTATGCCAATAGATAATATAAATTTTTAGAAGGTAATTTTTGGTATTTTTATATTAAATTGTAACTTTATTTTTTCTCATTTCTTCTTCATAAGAACTAATGTCTAATCTAACGTGTGTGCATGACTCATAACGTTAATAGAAAGGATTTTAAATTAAAAACAATAATTTTAAAAGAACAAAGGGTTTTAACGAAAAAAGAAATTGAAACAAAAGGGGGTCATATTTGCAAGAGAGCCAGAAAGTGCGAAGGGATTATCGTTTTTAGAAGAAGAACATTGACAAATAGGGGTTTGACAAATAAGGGAATTAAAACGAAAAGGAACCAAGTTTTCAAAGAAGAGGGTGCAGAAATATGATAAGAACAACATTTATGAAAGAACAATGGGAATTTTACAAAAAGAGAATTATTTGTAAAAAAGGAATTAATAGAAAGTGTAATTGATTAAATTTATAAACCAAAAAATGAAAGCGGGGTGTACTTAGTAAATTGAAGTTTTCAAAGAAGAGGGTGCAGAAATATGATAAGAACAACATTTATGAAAGAACAATGGGAATTTTACAAAAAGAGAATTATTTGTGAAAAAGGAATTAAAAGAAAGGGTAATTGATTAAATTTATAAACCAAAAAATGAAAGCGGGGTGTACTTAGTAAATTGAAGTGTAAATAGAAAAGCCTAAATACTACCCACTAAGCCACCCGGCCCATTCTCCTTTCCTAAATTAGAGGTATAACACATGGTATTACGTTTTAAAAGTTTAATCATGCTTACTGTGCAAGGTATGATAAGCAGGAACTGGAATGTAAAGATATCTTATTCCCATAGCTGTTCTAATTTTCAATTGTTTGATTCTCCACCTATGGGGTGCATGGCCCTTCCGTGGCAAGATTTTGTAGGTTCTCTTATCCTGGTTCTTTTTGGTTGTAATTGCCTTTGAGGCTCCCTGTTAACCAAAAACAAGAGTTTGAGCTCAATCTTCTAAATCTAAAAATTTGTAGATGTTCCGAAACATAGGGCATTTGGTCTAATGGTATGATTCTCGCTTAGGGTGCGAGAGGTCCCGAGTTCAATTCTCGGAATGCCCCTTCCCTTCTCTATATTTTTTAATTTCCAAATCCAAACTGAACTGTCCCTATCTTATAGAATTATAGTTGAGCAATTAGATATAAGAATAATTTGATCACATTCACACAGTAGTCCATTTGTTTAATTTAAGGATACTACGCCAGAAGATTTGTATAAAAAAGATTGAACACTTGATATAACCGTATATAAAACAGCTAGCATATACAGATTTAACACTACTAAAATGTTGCACACGACCTCCACCTCTTCGTCCAGCAGGTGCGCACAAACGGAATTTATGTGAAGACAAAATTCTGAAGTCTAAGAATATTACTTAGGTCTGATTCCAAGTGGTGACAAACAAGTGACATATAACTTAGCATAATCTGTCAGAACTACAAAGCACAGTTTTTGTCTTGAATTCTGAGGGAGAGCTCAGCACCATGTCTCTAAGCGGCTGGTGAACCTGAAAATTCATTTTATGACCTTGAATTCTTAGATTGTTTTGGACATAAACAAGCTCTTCCCATTTTCCCATCCCCAACCCAGAAGTTTCTTCACATGGATTACCATTATGTTGCCATATCTCTTCACACATCGCAACACTTGAAACCTGACTGAGAACTTTTATGGCTAAGGTTTGCAAGTGGGGATATCTCAAAACCAAAATTCTCCCACCATGCAACTGGGTCCATTTTATCTCTGCAATCCACAGCATCTTCCTCTCCTAAGGATCCTTCAAGTCGCCAGTAAGAACTGAATTGCTCTCTGAGAATTCTTCTGGCAGCACTTTCACACTGATATCTCTCTAATGTGGTTTTCCAACCCCTCATTATCGTTTTATCCTTAGACTGGCCTCTGCCAAAATATTTGGGGTTTAGTATATAACCTGCAGAATGAAGAGGTGAAAACAGCACATCCCACCTGTTATCTTTAACCTTTCTAATTGATTGAATACACTAGTATCAATTCCTGAACTCTTCAGCACATCAATAGCCTGAACACGCCAATCATGGACATCCCCCATGACACATCTGTCAATATTAAGTGCAGCAAACAATTTGATGAAAGGTTCACATATTTGCAGTAACACAAGAGCCCTGCTCCAGAAATCTTCCCCTAATATGACTGTCTCAATGCTTCCAACATCCTGTGCAATACTAAGCTTCCACTGCTTCCTGGAATTCTTCCTTCAGTTCGTGTATCTTTTTGACAATGTAACAGGAAGGAATGATTCTAGCAAACCGTGAGTCAGATGTACCTTTCATATTTTGAGTGAAGACACCAGGAAAGAAATTCTGAAATGTGGTCATACATTTCTCAATTTCTTTATCACACAAGACAACAGATCTTATCCAATCCAAATTGGCTATATCTTCCATTAGAATGTGAAGAGCAGGGAGACAAGAACACATAAGGGAACACCGGTAATGTATAGGATTCTGGATAAGCACTGGCATAGCCTAGATGTGAAATTATCTGAACCACATTTGTAGGCCGAACTTCCATGCCTGTGTTTCCAAGGACACTAACAAAAGAATTGCTTTCTCCGTCAATATTCTCCACAATTACTGCTTTCAAGAATGAGAGTCCCCTAGGCCTAGACACAATTACCCAACATTCCATGTAAACGGCCAATACACAGTAATGTGCATCCTGCATGTGGCCAAGATTCCCTAACTAGTGTCGTATATTTATCAATCCTTTCTTTCTCTTTATTCAAAAAGGAACCACACAAATCATGCCTCGATAGGGCTTCATAGCCTGGGCCAAAAGCTGCAACTGCTTTTATCATCTCCTGGAAGCAAGGTGAGTTGTTAGCATGTAATCCATCAGCAAAGAAGAATCTTACTAGCATTTCGTCTACATCTTCTTTGGTGATACAGGTGAGATTAGTACGAGAACTCCAAATACGCTTGCCATTCTTTCCACTTCCAGAAGATCTTTTCTTTTTCCGAGCAACCTTGTCTTCTAAGATTTGAAATGATTCTTTTAAAGACCTATCTATAGCGGGACAGCTTTTGACTCTGACACCAGAAAAACCAAGAAGATGCGCTCTGACACGAGAATAAGAGCCATTGTATTTTAGATTGCAATGATTGCATTTCCATCTCTTTGTACTGCTTCCCTTATCAAACCCATCAAACACACTAACATGCTTCCACCCCCATTTATCTGATTTTCATAGCATCCTTCCAACCCAAGGTACTGCATGCCATGAAGGGGTAAACATTCAATAAGATGTGAAATTCCCAAGCAGTTAAAGCATCATATTAACATTCTTAACATGCCATGAAACCAAAAGAACAAGAACTTGATGATTTGGAAAAAGTTACTAACCTTGTAGAATTTATACCAAAATTAGAAGTTAGACCATTTGCAAGTGCATGCTCTGTTAAAAACAGCCTAAATTCTTAATTATATTATTAGTCCATGAAGTTTGAATTATGTAACCTTATTTTCATTGACATGGGAGACAACATAGCATCCATCACCTTTGAAGTCTTATATTTTCCACATATACACACAAATTGCATAATCTAGAGATAAAATTATATAAGATAAAGTAACATGAACACATTCTTTCACTCGCAAGACATTGTAATTTTCTTGTACCATGCCAATTTCCTTGAAGATAATATATTAAGGTACCAGATCATTACAAGAACGGCCAGCTCTTGAAACATGTCAACATCGTTGTTTAAAATTTTCCATCTTTTTTTAAATTTGTTTATCTAATTTTACTTTACACAAACATTTAATCATTAAGCTTTCACGTACAAAGCATCCTTCCTAAATCCTATCACGTCCAACACAAACCAAAGTGGCTTCATATCTAAAAAAACATAAACATCTTGTTGTTCCCTAATTCCAACAAAACCATGTTCTTTTTTACCATTTCTAAACACTCTTTAACATTAATTTCATCCATCATGTCCAACACAAACCAAAATGGCTTCATATCCAAAAAACATAAACATCCTGTTGTTCCCTAATTCCACCAAAACCATATTCTTTTTTACCATTTCTAAACACTCTTTAACATTAATTTCATCCATCATGTTTTACCAGGAAGCAACAAAATTTATCAGAAAGACCTAAAAACGCTGCTTGAAGCAGCAGCATTGTAGCTGTAACCTTGATGGCAATGAATCTAAACTTTGTTTTTCTTTTCAACCATCACATCTCAAGTCAAGAACAAAACCATTCCCTGTAACAAAAAGCTCTAATCTTTTTAACGTTTTACTTGAAATTCAACTAGAAATATTAAGATAAGAAAAAATATTATTCTAATTCGTGAACTTTGAACTTGGTTTCTGCGATACGATACGATCATCATTCATCCGCATAAATCCAAACCCCATTGTTCTGAAAATTTTGGGAAACGGAGCAAACGACATAACAAGTAACAACGTTAATAAGAACATTGAGCACTGAAATTCTACGGTTATGTAAGAAATTACTATTATCCATATCCCGTACACAATTACTGTGAAGATAAACTTTGGAATCAAAACGACATAGTTCGAGAGAGGGGAGTACTTTACCTTTAAGCAGGGAATTTCGTGAAGCAAAACGCGGGGACGAAACGAAACCGCGCGTTTCTTTGGGGTTTCAGGGAAGGTCACGTTGAAACCCCAAACACTGTAAACAAAAGGAGTTATACTTTTTAAGGACATGCGTTTCTTCAGCTTCCGTTTCGTTTCTGCCCAACTTTCCAATTTAAAAGTCCAATTCTAATTTTTCTTTGGTTTCTAGCTTGTTTGGTTGCGCGGTCACAGTGTTACCTAACCAGAATATTAATTACCAAGTCCGATGTTCTATGGATAAGGCCAAACTCTAAAAAAAAAACAAGAGAAAAGGTTATAACATTATTAAATAAGACCGACATTAACGTCATTAATATTATCATTTCATTTGGCTTATGTAAATTTAAAGGAAAAAAACTTGTGTAAATAATATAGACAAATGGACACAAATTTTATATTATAGATTGAAGTTTAAAAATTATGGTTTGATTTTATGTATGTGTATGTTATGTCCCGTGAACATTGTTATGAATGTTGTAACATAAAATATTTGATTTAAGTAAAATGTACATGTGTAGGATGTCATGATGCATGTGTTGATATGAAATAAATGAGGATCAAACTTATATGGAACAAAATCTTCCATGTGATAAGTTAAATGAACGTATGAATATTTGTGTGAATCACACATCATATATATGATATATATGTGTTTTAAAAGTTTGTTTATGAACCCAACTGAGGAGACTCCGAAAGGTCTGTTGAGCTCTAGTCTTAGGAGTGTTTTTTGGTGTGAATTCCTATGGTTCATCTTAATCCCATTAGTTAGAGGTTCCCTACAAAGTTAAGCAACCTTGACAAGTTGTTAGGGTGTTATGCTACTTGAATGTTAGTGTCAAATGTCCATAACATGACTATTCGTCAACTGGATGTACTTATAAGCTACTTTCAGAAAAAATATTTTAAATGGTACCACATATATAAAAAACTAAGAGCGTAGAACTTATTGCATTGCATGAATACTTAAATATGATTGTGTTTGACATACATGAATCTTAAGAAATAGATATTATGTATGTTTGTGTTACTAATTGTCTCTATTTTATATCACGAGCATGTAATTGGATGTATCTCACTCCCTTCATTTTGTATTTTCTTGTGAATGTGTTGGTGACATATGATGTCTTGTAAGACAAAAGGATGATGCTAGATAAAAGACATATATATTTATTTATTATTCTTTACTTTAATTATATTCATGGAATTATAATGCTTTGGTAGGTTGTGATATAGGGACTCAATTATTGTTGTTTTATGTTTGTTTTTGAACCTAAAATTACTAACCTTATTTATTTAAGATAATTATGTTTCAAGAACTCGTAAGGCCAAATGTAGGTCAATATATTTTTATTGACCATTGACATATTCATTTAAGTTTGAATTACTTGTGAGTTACACATGATGTCATTTACATTTGAGAAGGAAAAATTTTCTACAATTTATTATTTTATTGTGCAACAAAAATTATACCATATTTTTGTAATAATTAGTTAAGGGTAAAAGGTTTCACATTTAACATGGATCAAACTAATGGTACTTTTTAACTTGTCAATGCTATTAATTTAATATTGAAAATAAAACAAAATAGAATTTTAAAGGTTGCATTCATCTAGTGCTAACTTGATTAACACTAGTAGTAATGTCATGACTGATGCTGAAGTTTTAACTATAATATTTAATATTATGAATAAATTTAATTTAATTTAATAATAATATTAAAAATTTCAATATTAATAAACCATGTGTTACTTGTTTAAAAATGCTTAAGTTTTAAGTGAAAATTCCAATCAATTGTTGTTTTCAACTTGTCATGTTTTAACTTATTCAAGAGATTTTAATCTTATCCTTTGTTTTGTCATAAGAAAAAAAAAGAGAATATAAACAAATAGTAAAGAAAATAAAAAAAGAAAAATAGAATGAAACTAAATTTTGTTTGATAGAAGAGAAACAAAATTAAATAAAAAAAATTAAATTAAAGTTGTTTGATAGGTAAGAAAAGAAAATAAAAATAAAAATTAATATTAAATAAAAATATATTATTATTATTTATTTTTATCATTAGCATTTTAATTATCATTATATTAATGTTATTTTTATTATAACAATACAACATGTTTAACCTTATGTCAAACAAGAATCAAGGAGTATGCAAAAGTAGTAGAACTTATATCCATAAACAATAATACATGAAACCTTGAAATTTATTTTAATGTGAGCACCATTTATTTTTTTAATATTTCTTTTCATTTATTAAACAATTTGTATTTTTTTTTTTTTACTTTCACTCTCTTTTTTTCTTGCCTTTCTATTTCCACTCTACCAAACAAGCTCTTTTAGATAAAGAAAAAATTGTCCATGTCTTTAATACATAGGAAATTTTGTCCTTTGATAGTATGCATCTTGATAAAAAAAATCATGATCCTTTGTACTCATTGGAATTCTTTCAACTTAAATTCAAAGGTTTTTTTTCCTTACTCAATAAATTCAAAGGTTTTTTTTTCTATAAACTTAAATTTAAAGTTAAAAATAGGGGTATTTATGACCTATATTAGGTTGGTTTGGCTAAACCCATTATTCAACTTAATCAAATTTAAACATATTAGGTTGTGTTGAACTTATTAATTTCTTTTTGTAAAACTCAACCTAAACTAACCCATAATGAGTTAGTTTTAATTGAGTCAACGAGTTATAACAATTAAAGTTATTTATTATTTTTTAAAATCAATATTTTTATATGATAAAATTTTATTAAAATGCACTTAATTGCAACCAAGACAACAAGATGAAGTATTTATGCTCTATCTAAATTTTTACAATAATATAAAAAAAAATAAAAAAAAATATTAATACATAAACTTAACCATGAATAAGAAAAAAAAAATATCACAAAAGGAGGAAACTAGAGATGTCTTGAATATGATATTTCTAACATGATTACTAATGTAGTTGCAATGAAAAAGAGAAAAAGGAAACTCCAACAAATCAAACTCAAAAATGAAAAAACTTAGAAGTCCTAATCTAAGAGTCATATAGAACAAAACAAAAGTATCAATAAAGTTAATAACCGTGTGTTGTGTATAATGTGTTATATGTTGTCATTTATAACTAATAGACATAATCTTCTAATAATAATATTAATTTTTAAATTTTTATATATATACATAAGTATATATACATATAAATAATAATAATAACATTTAATACTTAATATTTAATTATTATTAATGAGTTTACATGTTGGATCAACGAGTCAATGATATTTAAAAATCAAAATTCGTTAATAATTGATTTTTTTAACTAATTGACCTTAATTAGATTGCAAACTAATATATAGATTATTTTAATTACATAAATAAAAATTTCTAGTAAATTTAATAAAAAAATAAATTATACATAATACACGTCATGTATCATTTTCATAATTTTTATATATTTGAGCATTTCATTTTAATGACATATACAAATTAATATTTTTAAATTGTAATAGAAATTGAATTACAATAACAATAACGTATGACTCCATTGTCACTTTTTGTCACCTTTATACCAATCTAACAATTCAACTTAAAGAAATGATTTGTTGAATAATATTTTTCTAAATTTGCAATAACAATGATAACTCATTTTCAAATTTGTAAATAGTTTTTCTTTTTTTACTAAAGCATGAATTTTATATCCTAAAAACAAGTACATTGAGTAAAAGTTAGTATGATTAAAAACAACATGTATTTATATTGAGATAATTGAAATTGAAACCTCGACGCCTATCAACACCATTTCCAGAAAAAATAGTATTTTCTTTGTAACAAAATTAATTGCTTACCGTATTTTGACAGTTAAAATAATATTTAATTCATTATATTTTGATTTTTTATATTTTAAAATTTTTATTTTGATTTTTTTATATTTGTAAATGAACTCAAAACTGTTATTATTTTTTTGATAACTCATTTTTTAGTGGTTCAAAACTGTTAAAACTTGTTTCTTCTTCTTTCTCCCCATCATTCTTCTCTAGACAATATTGATGATGATTCACTTTGTTGGTAATGACAACCTAGATGGTGGTGGTCCAGACAATCACATGAATTCAAAGTTGGAAGAGGAAAAGAGAGTAAAGAAAGAAAAAATAAAGAAAAAAATGGGAAAAGAAAAAAAAAGGCTAAAAAATAGCCAGATATAATAATTTTTTTTTATGATTTTAAGTCATTAAAAAATGAGTTATAAAAAATTATAATAAAATTAATGTTATATCACCATTAATGGACAAAAAAATTATTTTTGACTCATTTGTAAACATAAAAAATCAAAATAAATTTTAAAATAGAAAGAATTAAAATAAAAAATAAATAAAAACATAATGAACTAAAATATTTATTTTAACCTATATTGACTCTTACAAGTATAGTATAAAATAAAATAAAAAATGATAAATTAAAGAGTAAAAAAACATAAAAATTTATTACATTCTATATGATATTTAAATATCGAGATGAATATTCTAACAAGTTACAGTAAATAAAAATATTATCTAATTTAAATAACAATTAATATTACTTGATTGACACATATATTTAATAATTAATATTTATTTTTTAGATAAAATTATTATTTATAATATAATTGACATTTGATTAAATATGTTAGCTCAGATAAATTAAATAATTTTCTTTATATCATATATGATATTTAAATATTAAGATGAATATTTTAATAAATATTGATAAATGATAATTTTTTTAATTTAAATAACAGTCAATATTGCTTTATTGATACATATATTTAATATTCATATATTTGATATTCATAATTAGTTTATTCAAGAACCATATTTATATATTCAATAACTATACTTAAATTAATTACTATGTTAAT
>JAMLFT010011415.1:0-11116 GCA_026544285.1 Pachyrhizus erosus
AATAAATAAATATTATAAAAAATAAATTTTGTATAAGTAAATTTATAATTTAAATATTATATTGATAAATAATTTGGCTATTTTATTAAACATTGTATTATTTTATTGCAGATGATCTGCATTCTTATTTTATAATACGGGTTATCAACAAATCAATAAATTTATCAACTTGAATAGGTTACGTTTAACAAGATTTTTAGGTGACTTAATGTCCAATCTTTTTATTTAAATGGACTTTTGAAGAAATTAGTATTAAATAGTTTGGCTCGTAAAGCCTAACTAGTTTTGTAGATGGCAATGTCTAATCATTTTATTTAAACAGACTTTTAAAATCATTACTTTAGTCTTTTTAGCAAATAGTTCAGATCTATCAAACCTTATGAACGTGAAACTGTAGGCCCTAAATGAACAGTTTAATATATTTTCATTTATAATAAAAAGACTTAATTGTAACAATATGTTGAGAAGTTAGATTTTGAAGGGAAAGAAAGAAAAAAAATATATTTTATTTTAAAATTAAGATAGTTATATAATAATGTTTATAAAAGTAATTAGCAAATTAAGTTTATGTTAGGAATTTAATTAAAATATATTAATAATATAAATATTTTATACCGTATATATAATAAAATTATTAATTTTTATGATAATTATTTTATCATTCATATTTAGTTTATAATTGATTAATTATATAAGAGTCTTCATATAGAAAATGTATCATAGTTAACCATAATTTTATTTATTTAATTTCAAAATTATCAAATCATTAGGGAATTAGACATATCTTAGAAAAACATATCCCAAAACTCAACTCCCAAATGTATCCTAAAATAACTGAGGAATTAAATACACTTAAGTTATGGACTTAAAATCACGCATTCATTAAAATACTAAAATAGAGAGATACTATTTAGCTTAAAAATAGACGTTACCAATAGATTTTTTTAATTTATTATTTTATTATTGACTGATATTTATTAAGATTCACGAAATAATAGAAACTGCACTTCTTAAATTCCTATTAAGTGAGTTTCAAACAAAATTTTGTAAATCTCAGAAAATTTTATTCAAAAACAAATATATTGCATGTTGCAATGCATAAGTATTTACCATTAAAGAATATTTTTGTTTGTCGGTTTGTCCCCATGCGATTGCGTGATAATCGTGCCAAAACTTTAATTAAATAATTGATCTTTATATTGATAAATAGAAAATCATTTATTGTTAAAAAATCATTTATCTTTATAAATAGGGACTTCAATATGCATAAATTTGGAAGATTTTGTTTTTTTTAACACAAAGCCTTTTTCATGAGAAAAATTCTTTTGGAGTTGGCATTTGCTTTGGTGATGAGCATGGCCACTTGATAAGAGCACCAACATTATAAATATTTTTATACTCCTAATCAATTACAAATTGTCTCAAGTAAGAATTTTAAAATAATTATTATAAAAATCAATAAATTTATGACTAAATAATATATAAAAATATTATATTTTTAGTAAATTCTTATATATTTATATATAAAGGATGTATTTTTCGAATGGGTGATAGTTTTTTCTTACTCTACATATTTAAGTTATGCTGCCTATTTTACTTAAGCTCTTAAATTTAAAGATATAAGTCTTACTAACAAGTCTTTCTACGGCCATGTGGTCAAGAAATTAATAATTATTTTGTATTGAAAGTTATAATAAAATGTATTAAAAATTTTGATAGGAGTATATTGATAAGATTTTTCTATAAAAACTTTCTACAGTTAATTTTTTTTAATAAAAGTACTTGTGAAAAAATAGTTATGCAATCAATGAGTGACTTAAAAGACCCAGTTCTTCGTATTTGGTCACTTCTCATTGCCAGCATTGTAATTTGTTTGTATTACAAAATCTGGACCATTTGGGGTAGGTTATTAGATTTTTCTAACTCGTGTGACCTTGCTTTTTTATTATTATTATTTATATGAATTAAAAATATATATACAAAAGTTTACAACAATTCATATATTTTATTCAAACAACGACTGAATTAGACACTTTAGTTTTGTATGACCTTGCTTTGTTACACAATTAGCAAGAAGAAATCTCGAAATAACAACATTCTCACGAAGAATTTGAAAGCTTGTACAGATAATATTAAAAGTGTAAAGTATAATGCAAGATTGCAAGAGTTCTTTTAATTATGATCTCGAAGCAAATTCAACAATGAATAAATATAAACTATTATTTAATCTATATAATGTATGAGAATGTTTATATTTTATTAATACTTTAAAAATTAAAAAACTAAAAAATTTAGTGTACAATAATGTGCATTTTAAAAATTAAATAAAACATTGAAAAATCAGAAGACTTTTTAGTTTATTAATTATTTTTATTATAATGTAAATAAAATAAAGAAGAGTCATATGAAAAGCAATAGATAAGAATAATATCAATATTAAGAAGCTTTTTTTTTTACCATTTTATTGTATTTTAAATAAATAAATAATAGACATTAATATTATTAAATAAGGACAACTTTAATTTTTTGTATTAATATGAAACTTTCTAATTTATCAATAAAAAATTATTATAAATTTTATAACATTAAATTAAATTAAATTAAAATATTCATATTGATATAAAGAGATTGTGGGATTTCTTTTACTCTAGCTAAAGCCACAAAGAAGAGGTGAAAATATAAATAATAAACTAATTGAGACATGTTATTATATTTGGTAAAAATAGTTAAAAAAATTACTAAAGTTGAAAAGTTAATTAATAAAATAAAGTTGTTAACTTATAAATATTTGATAAAATTATCTAAATAAAGTAATTAATAAATATAAAATGATAAAATAAAAATATTTATATGATTTTTTATATATTTTATAGATAAAATTTATTTTGGAATATTGATACTTTTGGTTTTAATTAATTTAAAGTCTTGTAATTTTTATTTATTGATCAATTGTTTTAATCATATATTTTTCTTTTATTAATATTTTTTTTCATCTTATGTATTTTACTATTCATGTTATATTATATTTTAAAATATATTTTAATTAAATTTAAAATAAATAAAAATAACATATTTTTAAGTAAACTTGATACTTAAATTATGTTAATTAGAATAATAATTAAAATATTTTGAAATATAATATTAAAATAAAAAATAATAATATCATTCAAAATAATGGAATAAACAACAAAAGAGAAATGACGTGTAAAAAAACTTTTCATATGATAAAAAATATAATTGAAATGATGTGTAAAATATAAACAAGATAAATAAATAAGAGTCTTATTTTCAATTCATTTCAATAAAGTGGTTTAAAAAAATAAAGAAACAAAAGGGGTTTGGAAAAGGTTAAAAAAAATTTGTGCCCCTCCCTCGAAATAAGTAAAATAAGATTTAAATATATTTTTAATTTCTTAAATTTAAGAATTTATTTTTTAAGTCTTCAAAATTAAAAGTTTATTTTTTGTTTCTTCAAATTCAAGAAATTATTTTTAATCCCTTTGTCAAGACAACATTAATTAAGCATGTGACATGACTGAAGGTGTTGTGATTTGTGATTGTTTTTTATAGTCAATATTTTATTTTTAATTTAATCTTTAAATATAATTTTTAACAATTAAAAATTGCCAAAATATGCAAAGAAGAAAAATCATTTGTTCAAATCTCTAAATCCTAAAAAAGCCAAACCAACTACATAATCAATCCTAAAAATAGGTGTATTTTCAATCAAAGACAACAAAGAAACAATGAAATGTGACACTATCTTTAATTTATTTTCAATTCAACAACAACCTTAAAACTAACATAACTTGCAAACTAAATAGGTTAAATTAAATAAATAAATTATTTTACAAGCACAAGTGTAGTAGCAAAGCCTTTGACTCTATTATCACCATCCCATACACCTTCACTCTTGGGCATTGTCATGATAAGTTCTTCATCGATAATGATGGTGGTGGTGAGCTTTAGATGCATAGATTTTGGTGGACAAATCCTCTAAACATTAGGCAAATCCACATGGCTAATGGTGGTGGTCTTCATCATGAATTGAAAACAATGCAAGACTTTTTAAACAGACACATCAATGCCAATAAGGAAGAGAAGTTTATGGACCTTTTTGAGTTAAAATTCCTAAATCCCATTTAGGCTAAGAGCAACATTCAACTTAGTATTGGCAAAAAAAAGTTAAAAATTCAAAAAACTTGTATAAAAAATGGTAAGAAAAAATAATTCTATGTATGTTGAGAATGATAGACACAACTAATATATTTTTTTTTCTTTACATATCTAGTGATTTTAAGCAGCCAAAAATTATATTTAAAGATTAAATTAAAAAATTGACAATAATTGTAATATTGTCAATCACATCATAAACTTAGTTAACATTAGCTTAATAGAAGGACTAAAAATATAAATTTTGATTTAAAAGAATAAAAAAGATAAACTCTAAATTTAAGAATTTAAAAACTTAAACCTTTAAATAAATGACACAAAATATATAGCCACATTCCCAAAACTCCAACACACACATCTTAAAAAATACAAACCACCCACAATGACAACAAGCGCATGGTGAGAGAAATATGAGGGCGAAATCAACTTTGTAATCCTTTCACCTCTTTTTTTTTCAATTTTTCATATCTCCATCTTAAATTATTTACACTCATATAAAAAATAGGTTAAGGACTTAAGAGTATTGTAAGTTGATGTAAAGAATATTTACTCTTGTTATACAAGGTGTTTTAAGTTGATGTGAAGAATACCTACTCTTGTACAAATTAATATTATGAGAAAAAAAAATGGACACAAAATGATATTATTATACAAATTATTTTATAAATTTTTGTGCAAATAACATCTCTCAAGATTTAGAGAAAATATTTTACTTTTTACTATTATGAAAAAATCATGGTATAGAGGGTATTTATGCATAATGAATGACTAATTTTGGTAAAAATATTGAAATAAAAAATTATCCTAAAATTCAGGAGAGGAATAAGGAAATAAATGCACACGTAACTTCCTAAACATATTAGAATTGATTTTATTTTTCCTCTCTGTTGTAAGTTTAGCTGAGAGTATTACTTTACAATTCACAAGATGTGTTTTTGTTGTGTAATATAATGGAACACCTTCACCTCAACTTGCAACATAAATATATTTTCATGTTGAATATACAATACGCAATATGTTTCTGTCAAGAATATTTTTATAAAAAAAATAACAAAAAAATAGTTAGAAAGAGTGAAGATAACACTGTTGGGTGCAAAAATCAGGCCCTTATTAGATTTAACCCAATCCACAACAAGGTGCTGGCCCAAGAGATTCACCCAGCATAGTGGATCACATTGGTACAACACACAACCAATCAACAGTACATTTGCATAATGAGTTATAAAATCATAAGACCAAGCATGCTTTGGTGTTTGTCAGCCACCTTGTGAATGGGAAAGAAAGGGGTCCATGGATCCCTTTAGTGAACGATGGATTGAGCTGTTCATATGAGAGAATCTTTCAGTGCTGAGATTGTTCTATGTATACATGTTTGGCTATAGATCTTATGCAATTAAATTTTAAGCACAAAATGTTGGCCATTTAAAATGTTTTCTTGTTATATTAAAATAAAATATGAAAACCTTTTTTTCAAAAATTACCTAAGATCCGATTATGTTTCCTTCTGTACAGTTTCAAGGGATGGACCTAGTTTCATACATGTTTACAATTTGTGGCCTACCATAACCTGGTGTCAGTGTTGAACTATGTGGAAAAGGTCTTTCCTTTGGTGGTGAGTCTCAAAGCTAAGCCAAACAATTATATTCTTGGCATATGGCACGCATTTGCTTCGTTTAATGGGAAAGGCATCACTAAAGTTGCCACATGGAAAAGCTTGTTGAGAATTAATAATAATGTTAATAAGAAGAAGAAAATGGTCTACAGATACAATTAAAAAGCACCATAAGTATCACTTGAAAAGAATTAGTGAAGAATCATGTGTGTATAGTACTGGCTTTTTGACAATTCATTCAATCTATGTTTCAGGTAGGCTTTGCTTCGCTGGTTGTCTTATGAGTTGAGTTGTCACTGAACGCGTATGACCCTCCCTCTCGTTTGATTTGTCCTGGTTGACAAAGATAATAAAAAAGGATTAGTCTTGGAAGTTCATACCATTGTAGTGATAACAAAACATAAAAATTTAAGAAAATTGAAAAAAATATACCATTCTATATACTATACCTAATAATTACTAAAAATTTTCATATGAAGGTTGAGTTTGTACTTCAACACACAAATATCAATATCAATATGACCGTATTTTTTTTTTTCTTTTCGGGAGAAACGAGAGAATCAACGAACCATCCATCCATAATTTCCTTTTATAAACAGTATTGCCATTCTCACGCAATAATGGAATTATGAGAAGAAAAGAAAGGATAGCCCGCGTGAATAGCATAAAATGTTATGCCATAAATCGACCTTTAAAGGGGTTATCCGTTATCCCTCCCTACACATGATATTTCTTCACAATTTTAATGTTAGTTAAACAATAAGTAAAATTTAACGGTTAAGAACATGTATATTGATTGGTTAACGCGTTTTACTAAATGTTTTTTTTTTTTGGTTTTGTTTTATTAAAAATATTGTTATCAAGCTATTAACGGTAACTGATAATTTACTCTGTGTAGATGAAATATGTTGAAGGTGGCCTAAATGAAGGGGACACACCACACACCTGTTTGTTACAGTTAAAAGCAACATTTTTTATTTTTTTTTCTCTCTCTCTGTATGATATGTCATTAAGAAGCAATTGTTAATGTTGATATAATATATGGTTAACATTTCATTTTATGAACCCCCACCAAGGAAAAAAAAAAAAACAAGTAGAAGAAAAACAGAAAGAGTTGGTTGGTTAGCAGTTGAATCTCCTGGTTCTGGTTTTGTGATCTCTTCTGAGGTTGTTGTAGCATGGCGTACAGGCGAAGGCAAGGTGTGTCCAGGTCTTCCACCTTCAAGGAAGAATTTCATCGGTCATTGGGTGATGCTAAGGATCCTGATCATGACAATGCTTCTCCATCAATCTTCTCTTCTTCCTCTTCTTCACCATCTTCATCATCTCTCGCTGCTCAAGCCATCAAAGCTTCTGCTTCTCGTCGTCAACCTTCTCTTTCCTTTGCTTTTGCCCCCTCCAACTCCGACCGTCAGAGATCCAAGGTATTGGATGCTCAATATTTCTATTTAGTTGTTTTAGACCTACCAATGTATCAATACTTTTCATCAATTTCCTATGATAACTTTGAAACTCTTTATATCATATATAGATAGACAGATAAGTAGATATAGATAGACAAACAAATAGATAATATATGGTTAGAATATGAAAAGAGAGGAGATAATCTTAATAATTCAATCTTTCAAGGATGAATTGAAATTGATTTTATGGCAATCTAATCTCAATCATTCATTTAAGGTTAAAGATCAAGCTATCACCAATCTTACCTCTCACTTGATATTTTCGCACATATATGTGTGTACGTAAAGTGTGAGTGTGATAAATCTTGACTCAATGATCAAAATTTATTTCAATCTCAGTGCATGAGGACACACACATGAACGTAGTTAATTCTTCGAATAAATGAATGAATGCAGAGCTTTGAGGCTTATGGAAATGGCGGCAACTCCAAGTCTGGTTTCTGGGGTGTCATTGCGCAGAAAGCCAAATCAATTTTGGATGATGATAAGTCAACCCCACAACATGACATCATGCCCCAAACCCAAACACTCAAATCACACTCATTTAACACCTTTTCAGGTCCTTCTGCAGCTCAGGTAAGTGTCATGTACAATTTGGCTCTTGTTCACTCGTTATTATGTTACTTGTAGTTATATACAATACAGGGAGATATGATATGATAGGATATGATGCTGCCTAAAATTACATGAAGCATAAAACTAAGACCCTTGGTTTCGGAATAAATATGTCTGTCATTTACTCTTTCAGTTGGATTGAAATCAACTTGATTGTATGTGTGTTTTTTCTTTGGCATGCATAGAACTCCCCTTCCCAATTCAAGTCAGCATATGAGTCCCTTGACTCTCACAGAAAAATGGACAATCCTACATTTCGGAAGGGCTTGGATAGAATCACTACGTCCCTCAATCAACTAGGTGACACTTTTGAGAAGGCTTTTGAGGTAAACATACTTGTCTTTATCATATATACTTCCATTTTACAATTGGTTACTCCACAATTCTGGTCACTCTATATATGCTATAATGCACATTGCCATTTCCATCAACACAATTCAGAAGTGTTTCGTGCAGACACAAAATTTTCACATCGATTTCATACCGGAAAACAATAACTCGATTATTAGATATCAATCAAGGTGTATTATAAATTGGTTAAATTACTAATAAATTGATAACAGATTACGAGTCTGTTGATCAATCTATACATCTTATTAACCAATAATTTGACCACAGTTAATCGGTGTCAAAATGGTGAAAAAATTACTAACAAAATTAAGTCTATAACAGAAAGTCTTTCACAGTGCAGTGAACCAAGGTTTGAATCACTCGACCATGCATTCAACAGGATTGCCTCCAAAGGAGGATACAAAAAAAAAAAATCTCAAATTATAGTTTGAAAAACAACAGAATTAAACACAAAATATAGCTGTTGATGAATTTATCTGAATTTCAGCAGTACCTCAGATATTCATATCCCGAGTAGGAGTACAAGTAGACTTTCCTATTTACTTACTTAGCTTTGTTTGTTAGCTGGCTCGCTTACCTATTGTTTATTATATCACTTTCTCCAATTCAATGTTGCTTATCTAATTTATTCAGGAAGGCCGAACAATTGTGGAGAGTAAGACAGCAGACCTGAGAACTCAAATTAGGCGAAAAGGAAGTAACTCTGGGGACACAAATCAAACTCCAGATTTGAGAAATCCATTGCAAGAAGCAGACCAGAGACAGACTCAATCTAGCAATGAAACAAAACTCAAGGCATCACGCGACGTAAGGTGGCAACTATGTAATCATGTGTCACTGCCCTCACTAGTTCAAGTAGTGAAGGCAAACAAATACAATGTCTCATAATATTGGAGTTGTTAATATTTAAGTTAACATAAGATGCTCAGGGTTCCATGTCAAGTGATTAATTTAAATTCAGTCCATAAATGGCCCTGAACAAACTGCTCTGATATTAAGAACTTTGTTACCTTCGGGCATTCTTATTCAATGCAGATGCAGGAAACACAGTTTCAATTTTTGTATCCGATTGTGATTGTGGGCATAAAACTGTGTGTGTGATGGTTGTTTATTTGAGTTGACAGTTTTGGCTTCTTTATGTGACCATAAAAGCATAATTTCCCTTTGCTACGGTTGCAGGTTGCAATGGCAACAGCTGCCAAAGCAAAATTACTTTTTCGGGAGCTAAAATCTGTTAAAGCAGATTTGGCTTTTGCCAAAGCAAGGTGTACTCAACTTGAAGAAGAGAATAAAGTACTCCGGGACAGAGAGGGCAGCGATAAGGGACAGAACCGTGAAGATGATGATCTGGTATTAATTAGTTTGATTATTCTGTACTTCAACAAAATTTGAAGTTTCCTGTAATATCATGTGGTGTTTAGTAGTATTAAGCATCTATCTGACATGATTATTGTGTTTGTTGGAGATTCCATACTAATACTATGATTAAAATAGTAGATAGAAGTGCAGTGCCACCCTTAGTTTTTAGAGTTGAATTAAACTCAAATCCAAAATTTTTAAGATAACATCAAAAGTCTATCTCAGCAAATATTGTTACGTCTGTCAGATCACCCGTTATGAGGCCATTCACCCATGTTCAACATTTGCAAACTTCATGTTTAGAATGTCTAATTCTTGATAAGAAAGGTGTGTGTTGGAGATTCCATATTGATTAGTGATATATGACTAACTCTTTGAAGCATTCACGCTTCATTCATAGGTAGACGCATGCACGTATGCATAATGCATCATGTAAGAGTATCTCAGTTAGAAATTTAACTTCATATATTTGTGAGCTACACAGATAAGGCATCAATTGGAGACACTTCTTGCTGAGAAGGCTCGTCTGGCCAGTGAGAATGAGACATATTCAAGGGAAAACCGTTTCTTAAGGGAAATTGTGGAGTACCATCAGCTGACTATGCAGGATGTGGTGTATATAAATGAGGGCATGGGTGAAGTCACTGAAGTTTACCCTGTAGATGACAGTGGGATCACACGGTTGCTATCAGTCTCTCCACACTCATCATCTCCACCATCACTAGATGAGGATGTTCTGGTGTCACCAAGTCCACCTATGCTGTCAAAAGAAATATTTACTGTGCCGGAAGAACATAATGAGAGTACATCAGAAGATGAGTCTCCTTCTATTGTCTCAGTTTCTCCACATACAAAATAATCCCTTTTCTTTTCACGGCTTAGCCTTAGATGAGGTTTTCTTGTTTCGAGGAAAATATGCATGATTTGGGACGTTTATTTATTTCTTCTACCTTGTTGCTATTATGTGAGGAAGAGAGTAGGGGTATATGAATAGAAAGCCATTTTTTTGTTGTGTGACTTTCCTTTCACGGTAAGGTTGGTTTGCCAAAGAAAAAAAAAATGTATTGGTTGATCGTATTTTTCTGGATCTGGACCTGTTACGAATATGACTGCTTCATTTAACATTTTAAGTATTCAAAGTAGGACAATGGAATTATCGTACTTCATCACATCCAATATCAATTTATCTCTTAGTCCAGAAAGTGATAATAAGCTGGATCAGACGAATTCACATGTAAAATTCTTTATGAAAGCAAAAGAACGACTAGTTAATGAAGTCAATTTGTCATAATATGAAGTTATAATAAACCAACTCAATTCTGGAAGTGTAAATTGTTCGAAACACTTAAACAAAAAGTCTTTTTTGCATCTGCTCAAGGAGTTCAGCTACTTTCTTTGAATTATTATCCATTGCAGCAATTTTCTTCAGAAAACATTAGTAACTCTTCTGGCTCTAAGCGTTTAGATAAACTTCTCCATAAAAAACTAAAAACTAAGAAAAAAATTCATAACCTAAAATTAATTTATAAAAACTTTTATATAA
>JAMLFT010011416.1:0-11114 GCA_026544285.1 Pachyrhizus erosus
ATAATTATAGATTTTTTTTATAAGTATGGTAATTTATTTATTTATTATAACAATCACAATTCTATAATATTTAACGTAAATATGTGTTATAATAAAAATAAATTTCTTTGCTACTTTAAATACTAACATAATGAATAATTATATAATTTATGGAAATTATAATAATGATATTAATAATAAATTTATTGTCATTGTTTTACAATAATTATTATAAATATATATTTATAATAATAAACTACAATAAAAACTAATTTTTCATGTTGGTTAGCAGCACAAACTGAGTTGATTTCAATCATCATTAAACAATTTTTAAGTAGTTAAACAACTGTTGCCAAATCCATAATGTAAAATAATATGTTGTTGGTTAACAGTAACAGCTAGAAAGCAACTTAGAGGCAGTTACAACCTTACCGTCGATTTCAGTCACCTCAATGCACCAAAAATACATTTTTAGTTTCTAAGAGGCAGTTGCTGCAATGCATAAAACTTAATATTTGTTTTTATTTTTTAGAGGCAGTTTGAACCGTTGCTATTCTTTTTTCTTTTTTTTTTTTTTTAAATGATGGATTATTTGCTTCTACAGCCCTTCCATTTATTTAGCACATAAAAAACATGTAAATTTTAAGTTTGATAGTTTCTGATTGCTTCATATGTTGTTTTCACAGAAAATTCACCATCATTAGAAAGACCCCAAACCTTCATTCACATTTGGACTAGTCGCGCTACTCTTGGAGGAAAAATTGCTTTAATCTTATTAACAACCAGGTTAGGAAGAAGATGACCAGAGGTGTTTATATTCCATTCTTCTTGAGAATTTGTAAATTCTGCCATTTTCTTCTCAAATATAAGTGTAGGAACCACAATCAAGGATCCACCTATCAAGCCAAAAGCTTTACCATTCCCTACTCTTCAAAATATATTTTTATTAATGTTATCCCAAGCCGTACAGCGACCTTGCCAAAAATTGCTACCACGTTTAGTCTTGTCAAGTCAAATTCTATTTCCATTGTCAAACTTATACTTTTCGCCAATAATTCTTGACCATAACGACATTTCAGATGAGGATAAGCACCAAATAGTACACATCATAATGGCAACATTTGCTTCTCTCATCTTCCTCAATCCCAACCTTTCCAAATTGTTTAGAGAACAAACCACATCCCAAGCCATATGATGAACCTTCCTTCCATTCTCATTTCTCCCCAAATAAAATTTCTACAAGCTTTATCAATCCCTTCACAAATGTATTTAAGAAGATATGTAGTTTGCATGACATATGAAAGTAATGCCTGGATAACTGATTTTGCTAAGGTTATCCTTATGGAGAACGATAAAACTCTAGATTTCCATGAGCTTAATCTTTGGTGAATGAACCTTGTCTAAGATAAATTGGAAAATGCTTCCAAAGGGTCTCTATGAAATAAATTTAGAATGTTGTTTACCTGGTCTAAGGAAGCCTCTGCAAAGACAATACCATCATCAACAAAGGCCAAATGAGATATCTTTGTACCCATACGAGACACTATGAAAAATTTTAGCAAACGTCACCCTTTTTCCTAAGCCCATAATTTGCTCCAAATCCACATGTATCGATTTTTATATATGTAGAATTTTAACAATGCCTTATAACCCTTGGAGAAATAACATCACGACACATGTCAAACCACAAACATTCCAAATCGAAACCTTCATCATTTTTTTTCTTCAAAAAAAGTATTCGCTGCATTCAACAATTTGTACAAATCATATTATATCTATCAACATTTTATTGAATCATCAATTTCATAGTCATCAATAACAATCAAACACGAAAAATATTGAACAAAAAAAGGCATCAAGTAATTGAAAAACTTGAATCCTAATAATTAAATAATGAGACTTGCTCTTAAGTTGTGAAACTGGGTTGAAACCTACGAGTCAATTTGGCCAATCATGAATTCAAGCTAGATTGAATTTGTAAAAGTCAACCCACCTTAATTATAAACAAAAAAAGGATTTGATTCACTTAAAATCTGACTCATTTGGGTTGGATTCGTGTTGAGTTGGGTTAGCTCATGAGATAAAGGTTTTTTTAGATAAACTAGTTGAAGGTTTAAAATATTCAGTAAAAAAATCTTATTTACTGTCTTACTCAATTACAACACACAACACATATAATACACTAAACTCACGATAGTTTGGTGTTTAATATATATCAATGAGTAGTTTCTTTAGATTTTTATCTAATATTATTATTTAAAAATTAAAACTTGAGGTGCTTTTGTATGAGGCAACATATGCTTATCTAATGATGTTTACAAAATCTTCACAACCATGCAACATAAGGATTGTGAATTTTTAATATAACCATTTTTATTATTTTTCTCATTAATTTTTATTCTATTTTAAACATAATTTAAATGATTTTTTATTTATTTTAGGTAAGTCAATCCATTTAACCCACCAACCTGTGACAGGTCAAGTTGAGTTAACTTTTTTTAGACTTGCCAAAAAGTGAGTGGGGTTGGGTCAACTCACTTTTTGAGCAATCCATGACGAGATAACCCTGATGGGTTAGATTGACTCAGTTTGACAACTCTAACTCTTATACAACTTGTTGGAATTTTAATCTTTATTTTAATATTCTTTATTCTATATGTGAAAGCCAAAAATTCACATGTACATATCCTAAAATAATTTACTAAAGGTCACAAGATCTACAACATGTATAATTATTAAGGATTATAATAAATACCTAGATTTGTAATTGGTTCCTAATGTAAACGTCCTTCAACAATTGTTACAAAATTTTTACAATGACATTATGATTCTTTCTCAATCGAATTCTTTTTATTCTTCAATGGAACCTCTCTAACTCTTCAAATGGATAGAAGATAAATTATGTGTGTTTGGTATACTAAGACCATAATCTTCTTATATTGTGTTAACCTAAAAGCGTTTTTGTTATCTCTTAATAGGTCAACATTGACATATGCTTATTTAAGCCCATATCACTCTTATTTAATAGTCTAACAAATTCACTTAATTTGATAACAAAAAGTAAAGTTTATTAATAATAAAATTTTATAATATTATTTCACATTAATTATTAACATAAAATTTCAACATTTTAATGTTGAAACTAAAAACTAGCGTTAGTTTAACTAACACTCATTTAAAAAGCTTTTCTACAAAAAAATATTATTTAATGTTGACTAAGTTAAAAAGAAAAACATATAATCATTAACAAAAATCAATTTAATGTTAGGTTGGCGTTAACTAATTGATGTTAATTACATTGGTGTCAAGGTTAATTTTAATAGCTCAATTTGTTTAAACTTAAAAAAAATGTTAATGAAAAAAGTGCTTTTTTAAGAAGAAAAAATTATTTTCTTCTTAAAAAAGTAGAATTTTTTTAAAATAAATAGTTTATACAAACACATAAAAAATAGTAAATTCCTTATTTTATTAAAAAAAATTAAAAATAAGCACAAACAAACGAGCACAATATTCATAACTATATGTTGTATTTCATATATGAGCTCAAGACGGTCCTAATTGCCCAATTCACTTCTAGGGTCATTAAACCAATATAAAGTTCAATACACCACTTGAAGCTTACACCATAAAATACTCCTTACACTCAAAAGTAGAGAATCTAAATTTTTGACTCACCTTACATGTAGAGGGTTTTAAGTTATCAAGTGGTTACTTGATTCATTCCATACAAGAATTGTCTTATGGCTATTCTTGAGTTTCAAGTTTGTGACTCATTCACATTCGTGGCTAATGAATAAGTTACCTTCCACGTTATAATAGGTGTTCAACATTCCTTAAAGATGAAGTGTTGAAAGAGAACATTCAAACAAAATATCGTTCAACACATGCAAGCCAAATTTTAGTGATGTATAAGTAAGGACTTCAAAATTCAAGTCAAAATATGGAGGATACAAAAGGTGAAGTAGCATGGGAAATTCTATTTTGGACAAATCATAATAACATCACTACCTTTAATAATATCATGAACCTAATCTTATGCTTTGTGTCTATATTATGGCCTTATCTAGTGTAGAAAGGTTCTTGATATATGATGCATGTACTACTACAAAAAAGACTTTCAACATCAATTATGTTTTACTTTAACATTGATTATGAACCAATGTTGTAACAATGACGTTGAAAGTGAGCAACTTTCAACATTGTTTCTTGAATTGATGTTGAAATATATATTACATCGGTTAAGTTCATAACCCATGTTGAAGGATGTCTTCATTGGACATTTTAGCGTTGAATTCTACATCAGTTGTGTCACTAACAACATCGATTAATGTACAATTGATGTAGAATTGTGCAATTCTTTTAAACAAGTTTGACATATTTTGAAAAAAAAAATCTTAAAAGTATAAACCATCTAAATGAGTACACTTTGTCATAGTTAAAGTCTACTATCATTTTAGTTTAATAGCTTGCATTGTGTAGGTTCCGCTCAATGTATGTGAGTGGTTCAAAGATTACCAACCAATTTCAACAGGAAAATAAGAGATTAAACATGCATACGAGTGAGCAACTTCTTTATACCTTAGGAATATGGAATGAAGGGTGTTGTTGATGGCGAAGTAGTTAGTTCTAACTAGTGGAAGTATTCCAAATTCAACATTACATTTTAATACTTATCTAACTATATGTTTCAAGTGATGAATGATAAAGGTTTTATAAGCTAAATTATTAATTTACTTGGATAAACTATGTCTACAAGTTTATGAAGAAGTTTGAGGAATTGTATCTCCAAAGCACTAAAGAATATAACTTAAAGCATAATTGACTCCACAAACCATCAGATTCATAAAGAAGGCTTGAACGCAATACTAAAGAATACAAAAACCCCTTGGCACTTGAGAGACAACACAATGAGCATATAGACAAATAGAGTGTTCTCTAGTCGACTTTTGTTTAAGACAACAACGATGACATGACGATGGAAAAATCAATAAAAATAAGGAAGAGTCAAAGCATACATTACCTCGTATTCAATGACATTGGCGATGGTGGTGATGATTTTGTGAGTGAGAGAGTGTGCAAAAAAGCGAGAAGAAGCCTCATAGTCACAATGTGATGCAAGAAGGAGAAGGAAGAAGGAGGTCGTGATGACAATGACAACACGACGTAAAGGAGGAGGAAGAAGGAGGTTGCGATGTGAGAGTGCAATGATATGTTAGTAGAGAAGAAAAAGGAAGAAGGGAGTAAGGGCAAGGCACGAGTGAGAGTTAGAGCAAGATAGTGAAATTTAATGTAATTTCAACATCAGTTCACATAATAACCAATGTTGAACATCTCATTTCAACATTGATTATTTAAATAATGGATGTTGAACCTGTTATCGACATCATTTCTTTAAATAACCGATATTAAAAAGTTGCACTTAATTTCAAAATTGTCACCATACTTTATACAACATCAATTTTAATGCAACCAATGTTGATAACACAATGTTAAATGACTTTTTTGTAGTAGTGATGTTATGTATCCTTAAGATAAATCTAGATAATTGAGCTAACATATTTACTAAATTCTTTAAAGAAGGGTCCATAACACTAGACATATTCCCATTTCATACACTATTATTCTACTTATTCATATACTAACTCAATTGTTGAAAAATCTTTCACAAATATCCTAAATCTTCTTTCATTTGTTTGATCTACATCATTTTCATCACTTGAAACAAATAGTAGACCTTTGAACTCAAAGGTTCGTTATATCAAAATGTATTACAAAATTTAAATTATATTTTATTACCTTCTATATCAATCAATTCACTTATAGAATATTTGATTTCACATTTTTACCTTTTTTTTAAGGCGTGTAAAGTAGGAGACATTACACATAGCTTAGTTTCTCCATATTTTAGATACCAAACATGCTAAGAAAATATTATATATGCATTTTTTTAATATGTTTCATACATAATCTTCTTAATTAATACTATATTTAGTTCTTATTATAAGATTCATTTAATTGATTAATTAATATTAAAAAAATTAATTGATTTAATTAAAAATATTAAATTTATCTTAAATTTATATTTTTTTAAAAAATTATTTTTTAAACAAAATTAATTGGTTTTAACGAGTGATTTTTTTTTTATGGTTATATCGTTCTAAAACTAATTTTATTAAAAGATATTTTTATAAAAATAATAATTAATACACAAAATATTTTAAATTAAACTTTATAAAAATATTAAATCAAAATTTAATTAAAATATTATAATAAAGAAAAGAGATAATATTAATATAAGACATATCACCACCAAATTATAAAATAGCATTATAATTGGTTTACGTTGAATTCTTAACAGTTAAGTTACTATAAGTAGGAGATTCGGAAAAAGACTTGAAAATGACATGGGATGTAGGTAGTCAAATGACAACACATTAGTTTATCAACGACAGCTTTTCAGCCAAGAATTTTCTTTCATCTGTGGCCCGGCGAGGCAACTAATCATTTAATATACACACAATATATATGATCAATGATGTAAGCAGCAAAGAAAAAAATGTGTTATTACCGACGTAAGTTTTTGGATGTCTTCCCAAACTGAGATAACACACGTACGTTTGTTGTTCTTATCCAAGAAGCTTCGACGCATTTAGTTTGCTAAACGTACCTAACACAACTATCATACATTCAACATTGGCACCGTTAAACCACCACGACTCAGCCATGTACATTTGTCAAAGCAAGTCATTTCATTCAGTTTTTATAACTTGACAAAATAGTTTTTTTTTTTTAGTTAATTTAACTTATTTTACATTTTAAAATACTTTAATATTAAAATATTTTGTTGGAAACATTTATTTTAGAAGGTGAACTTAATTTCTTCTCAAAATCCATCAAAAGTAACTAACTAACGTTTTATTAGTTGTAACTTGTATGATTTTTCACTCATTTTTATGTTCAATAATATCAAACAGTAAATACGTATATAGTATAATTATTAATTCCTTCATTCTTAGCACATAACGTCGATATGAAACTTTTGTTTTCTACTGGAAAGCCCAAAAGCCACTAAACAATAACAAGACGGGAAACTAGCTCCAATATTGTCATGTCATAACATGAAGCGTAAAACATACACATAAAACAAGTTAATATAATTAATGCATACTAATGATTCTATTGCTTTCCATAAATATTGATTTTTTAAAATAAGTTTTTGTGGTTTAAAGTTTTTCAAATAAGTCCCTCTTCACCAATAAGGTTAAAATTCTATTAACCTTTGACCTAATTGAAAACCCAAACAAATTATCGACCTATATAATTGTGCTATTTTAATCAAACAAGTGTTAAAAGAGTCTCTATCTATATTCTCAATCGATAAAAACTAAATTACAATTATTTGAAATTTAGGAATTTAATTACAAACTTTTATTTTTAACAGCTTAAAATATTATCTTAAAAAATTGTAAAGCTATAGGAACTTATTCAATATTTTAACCTAAAATCAAATATACTAACCTGGCTAGGAGGAACCGTAAAATAATTCTTCAAATAGTAATTAGTTGTAATATACTAGTCAATTGTTGCTACATTTTATGAATTTACTAAGTTTACTATTTCACTTAGAATCAACAATATAAATTAGATCAAAAGTATAATTGGATCCTTTCATGTACATAAGTCACATACAATTTTGTATTTATCTGTCTTTATAAACAGGATCCACATTATTTGATGCCCATAAAAAGAGTGATAAACACAAAACTTATGCATAATCTTATATTGTGAAATTCAAACATAAGAAAATCCATTTTCAATCATCCATGACTTTCTTTGGCTTTGGACAATACAGTAAGGGGGACCCACATCAAAACCATTCTTTCCTTCTTATCTTGCAACATTCCAAACCAGAGAACAGAAAGAAAACAAGCACTTTTCCATTCTCTAGCATTCTTTCCACTACCTTTCATGCGTATCAAACGTATGCTTAGAGGGGGGGAAAAGTACTACTTTAGACGATTCTTGTATAGCATTACAATCTGATTCTTCAAACTGTAGTTTTCAGCACCGTGTTTCTTCAAATGTAACTTTCATAATGTCGTATGATTGTGTACACTTAGTAACTTAGTTCACTTTAAATAATTTTCATTCAATTAAATTGTAAAATTGTCTTATCCTCAAAATTTTTAAGACTTATGGACATTATACGTTCAAAACTTGTTTCAAGTTTTGAACTAACTAATAGTGCTACATTAGCACCATTAATTGTAAATTACTGAACCTTAGGCCCTCGGTAAATTGCTGAAAATAAAATAAAATATGGCACCATTTTCTTGAGTTTGCTGAAGGCTAAACTTCTCATCGTGTTACTTGTAAATTACGGAAGATTTAACTTTCGGTATTACCACAGGCTTTTTTGCTGCCATGGATAATATTTATTGACAAAGGAGTTGTTGAAATTGAGGTCATCAATAAGTGGTGATTTGCATTAGGCTTTTGCCCATTATCAAGGATTTTTCACCTTCACTAATAGTGAAAATTCTTATAATGTAAATGGAGTTGCGTGAATTTATTTAAAGCAATAAATCTTTTTTATTTTTCTTTTTTCTTTTCATTTCTGAACTTCGACTTCAATTAGAAAAGTAATGTTTTGGAATCGTTGATAAATTAATTTTGGAACATCTATTTATGATTTATACTTGACTTAATTAACTTCTATTTATACTTAATATTGATATTTTGACTGAGTTTTATATTTATAAGTTTTATTGAAATTAATATGTTTTTTTATATATTTTTATTCATTTTGACTTTTCTATCTTTCGTAAGGTATAACAGAGTTATAGAGGTCAGATTTTGATGAATTAGGTATTCATAAAAAATCAAGAAAAATATCTATAATTTCATGTCTTATGATCTTTGACTAGTTCTAATGAATTTATGAAAAAAAAGGCAACTTAATTGTTCACCTTGTTTCTCCTAATAGCATGACATGTGTTCAATATTATCAAGATATGTTGAGTTGTGGAAATTGAATCGGACTTAAAATTGATGGCCATATTTTGAAGATAGAATTTTCCATAATTTTTATGAAGACACTAAGAAAAAACTTGTACATATAAAGTTTCAAATAAAATTCACAAAAATTAACCTGATTTGAAGATTCTATTTTATTTTATTAGGATTTGATTTTTAGATTTATCTTATTTTATTCCATGAGGATCTTATCTTATCCCATTATTGGATGTAAATCACCTGTCTTACTTGTGTGTGTCAAATTATCCCCAACTAATAAAAATTGGATATGTGGATTAAAATTTTCTACTTTTTTCAGACAGCCTTTGACAGGCTTGTTATGTGTTTATGTCGTTATCTATTATTCCTCAACCTAATTCAGCGTTTCCCTCTTAATTTAAAGCACATAAGTGCAATTCACTGTCTTCCCCTTACTATTAATTCTGAACAATACCTAATTGCAACTCTCCTTCACGATCAATTTATAGAACAATCCAAAACAGCCTAATATCGTAGCACTGATCACACCATGCCAATTCTAATTTCAATTTTACACTACACGTCAACAAATTTCTTCCATTCTCAATTTCATCTACAAATTGGGACTAAGAATTTCTTCCAAGAATTGCTTCAAGGAATTTCTTCCATTCCCAATTGCCTATTCCTTTGACCGAGCATGTCAAATAGCACAAATTACTTTGACTCCCAATTAAACACGCACTTGCATTGGGGTTACATGCAACCAGGAGTGTGTTAATTCGAGTGCTCTTTTAGCAGTCATGTGAACTTTTCATGGCACGACTTTGAGATAATGAAAATTAAGAGGAAGAAGTCTCTTTTTTTTTCTCAACTTAATATTAATCATGATATTTATCTCTCAATTGAAAAGAAAACACTGAATTAGGTTGAAGAATGTTTGCTAACAACATAAATGTGTATTGAGTTCGTTAAAGACTGAAAAAAAAAATAATTTAATACACGTGTCCAATTTTTATTAGTGGGACATAATTTGAGACACAAGTAAGTTATGTGATTTGCATTCTTCATCATATTAGGATTAAATTTTATCTTTTCATTATAATTTGATATCATTAGGATTCTATTAAGATTTGTTCTGTATTATTTATTTTGTATATAAATAGGAAGTTATGTAATTAAGAAACACACCTAAATAATATAGATTTCTATACTTATTCTTTTATCTATTCTCTTGTTCACTATTTTTTCAGCAATTTTTTTTTATCCTTTTGAATGGTGCATGATATTCATGGACGGTTAAAGACTTTAAATCAATTCTAAGGTTTCAATAAACACAATTAAAGATGTTTTTTGAATTTATATGACCTCTTCCTCCCCTTTTCAATTATGAATTTATTCTTTATGGTCATAAGTTATGTTGTTACGATTGAAGTAAAATTATATTATGATTGATTAATATGAATATAATTAAGGTTAGGTAATCGATTGATAACCTAAGTTAGAATTGTACGTAAAATTAACATTATAACATTACGAGTCAACGACTCGATAAATTATTCTACAAAATCTCACTCGGTAACACTTTATACAACTATTTTATTGGTTAGAATCCTCCACTAATTCAAACCCTTTATAAGTATTCCTTTTCGAGACATCAACAATCCCCTCTAACACCACTTATAAGACTAAATTGTTTTTAAGATCAATGATTGTCTCTACAAACCAACGTGAAACTTTTAGTGTGTTTTGTTCTCATTTACACATTTCTTGAAATTTTTTCCAAAAGATCACTCATCTCATAACTACTTTAAGTCAAGAACAATTCTTAAGTGATGAATTACCAAAGAATAGATGCATTTTGTTAGTATAAATAATACTAATTAATTAGTTTAAGTAATTTTCAATTGTCCAATTCTAAACTTGTACTACCTTTCAATTCCTCTCTTTATAGTGTGTATTCAATTTATGAAATATTACAAACATTACTTTAAAATTATATTTAAAATTTAATTTTGTTGATTAAATATTAGATTATCATCTAATTAAATTTGATAGATTACAGTTAGACCCTTAGGTTGGTGTTTTTAAACATTTGAATTTTGTTATTATTTTTTGTTCTACTCACATATCAAAATTCTTCT
>JAMLFT010011417.1:0-11114 GCA_026544285.1 Pachyrhizus erosus
AGAATAAAAAAAAGAGATAATAAGATATTTTATAATTATTTTATTAGAATAAAAAAATTATTAAGTTTTTTTATTTTTCTATAAAAATCTTTTGATTTTTACGTAAAAAATTTAAAAGACATATAAAATGATAAAAAGAAAGGGAGGTAGAATAAAAAAATAAAAATTATACTATGCTCTCCTTCATTTCATATCAAATCGAATGGACCCTATTATTGTGACACGTTCCATCTTGATTATTACCCCTTAGTCCAATCAATATTGGTTAGTATTTTTAAAATTGTTAATCGTTAGTGGGTCTGAATACTGGGTTTCCTCTCTTTCTTACCTAGTCTTTTATCAGTAGTGAGCACCAAAAACGAAAATGGTCTTTCCCATTACGTGTTGCTTTCTTTTTTGGAGGCTATTTAAATACTAATTATTCTTCTATGAATTTACATATACAAACTCTTCTCATACTAAATTATACACACATTCTACTTAGTTTATGTAAATGTTTTATATTAATTTAAATAACGCTGCCACTTATATATTTAGATGAACTGAGGTTAAAAACCAATAAGAGATAAATACAAGTTTAAACTTTTAATGAAAGAACCCACTATGATGATTTATAAGGTCCACAGTCTACATTTACAACTCCAAAAATATTAAAAGAGAAGAAAAAAAAAAGTATAAACAAGTGATAAAATATAAAATTAGGGTTGCTATCCAAAAATATTGTACAAATAACAGAATTCAAATATTTTTTTTTTCCTAACATTAGTCTCTCAGACATTGAACAATTGGAAAAAAAAATTGAAATGTTCTAAGTGTAATCCAAATAACACAGTTTATTAACATATTTTTTCTATTACCAAATAAATTTAATCAAATTGACGTTAAAAAAATTCAGGTTCGCTTTCTTTTGACAAAACTCACAATACATCCATTCAATAAAGTCACATAACAATAGGATTTAGATTTTCTCATGCAAGTAATCAGTATGACAATATCATGCTATGAGTCACAAACACACAAATTAATTATAATAAAAACCATTATAATTTGTGTAGGTCCCATTAATATTATTTGTGTCCTTTTTTTAATTGGTAATGTTACGTTAGTCATCAACATTTTCAATGTTTAAATTTAGTCAACAAGTGCATGAGGTTGAGCTGAAGATTTCTATATAAGGCTTGGACATTTGGTGATGAAAGCACAACCCAAGCTACTGAAATTTGCAAAGGTAAAAAATTCTAGATGATGAAGAGCAAATTCCTTTTGGTATTCCTATTGTTAGGAATTCTTAAGTGTGAAGCAGAATATCTGAATCCCAACTCATACGACTATTTAGAACTAGCCTTAAGGTGGCCAAACACCTATTGCGTAACACATGAAGGTGGTTGCAGGGAAATAGTGCCCCAATATTTCACTATTAGCTACCTTCGTCCCAGGATAAGGGAAGGGCCTGATGTGCAAGATTGTGCGGCATGTAATCTCCCAAATACCACTGTTAGTATCTCTTGCATTCCCATACTTTCAAATTACTGTTTAAATATCTTATGTGTATGGTTTTCAAGTGTCTCAAAAAATTATTTGTAAGTGAAAATATATATATTTCATTAATTTTAAAATAATATTTTTTTTTAAGTTATATCACACTAAGGAAGAAACATTTAATTGATATAACTTTAAATAAAAGTATCTTTATTTCTTTAACTATTCTTATTATAATTTATCCTACTATCTATCAATAATAAAAATATTTTACTATCTATTGACTTATTTTTGTGGTTGATGATTTTTTTTTAATGTAAGTATTAATTGATCTTTGTATTTATATTTATAGATAAAAAGTTAAAAAAAATTATTATTTTGAAATAGAAAGAGAAAGAAATAAAATAAATTGAGTTTCTTACATAAGTTAAAATAAACTTACACAACTTTTAGAGAGGTTAGACAAAGACAAAAACTTGTATAAAAGTTAAGTTAGATAAGTTAACTTACAAAAAAAAAAAAAAAAAATCTTTTTACTTCTTACTTTCTCGTGCTTAAAAGTTTTGTCATAAAACATGACACTTGAAGTTTGGATCATTAAATAATTCTATTGTTTCTATACATGCAGATTGAGGCAAACAAAAACGACCTACTGAAGTTTTGGCCGGATCTGAGAACTGATAGTTTTATAGAGAGCAAGCCATTTTGGAGGAACCAATGGAGAAAGTTTGGATCGTGCTATAGTATGAGGCCAAATGACTATATTTTTTATGCCCTCAACAATAGAAAGAGAAGTGACCTAAAGAAAATCTTGACTAGTGCAGGTATATATTGTTCCACAAACAAAAGTCTTATTGGTATTATCCTTGATAGTCAAGAATTAGTTATTATGTGAAGTCATAACATGTTTTTAATTCATCAAATGTAAAATTATGTACTTTTTTCTTTAAATTAAAATATGTATTTTTTAGTCTTTTAAATTTATAAAATATTTTGCATAATCTTTTTTATAATTAAAAAATTATTACAAGTTGTACATTTAATTTGTCACAAATTAGTTAAGAAAGAATAAAACAAATATCTCATAATTTTAAAGGACTAAAAAATATAACTTTAAATTTAAACACAAAAAATAATTAAAACACAAATTTGAGATATTTAAGTCTTATTCATTCTTAAAATTTTCACTCCTAATTTAAGATATATTACAGTGATCTCAAATATTTATGATCTAATTGCAGGTATTGTTTCCAGTGGAAAGGCATATCCTCCTCGTAGAATACTACAAGCTTTCAGGCAAGCTCTAGGTGTGAATGTGGACATAGTCTGTGAGCCAGATAGAAGTGGCAATATTTATCTTGCAGAGGTTCATCAATGTGTTGATGCCTATGGAGCAACTTTTATAGACTGTGACAATAAGGCCAGAGGATGTGATGATGACCCCATCTTTCCCTATATGGGATTCCAACCAGATAAAGATCCCAATTAACAACACCACCATGCAATCATGCACAATCTCCTAATGATATTACCCTAGTACAAGTATGTATACAAAATAAGGGTTCTATGTGTATGCCAAGGAAATAATTACTAAAATAGTTGAATAAAATTTAGATAAGGTTTGATTAAAATATGTGCAGAACAAAAAAAATTACCAAGTATTCATGTGTACTATTTTAATTCATAGAAAAATTAGTTAAGATGAGATGTTCCAACCCTACATTTGTACTTGTCACGGCCATCCGTGACTTTTCTTAGCCAAGATTTAGATCGTAGGATGGCACCTACCTACAAAATTCCATCCTCCAAGATATAAAAATAAATAGATAAAATGACTTTTTAATTATTTTAATTTAATTAAAAAGATTTTATATGATTAATAAATAACTAATATGCTGACTATAATCATATCGTTAACTAATATCTATGTATATTGAAAAAATTTGTTTAAGAAAACTAAAATATATTTTTTTGTTCCCATTTGAAAATTTTGTTTTAATTTGGTTTCTTAATTAAGGTCAAGTTTTGGTACTACGGTAAGACTGTGTAATGAGAAGTCTTTAAAGACTGTAGTATATTAGTTTAATTAGTTTAGTTTGGTAGATACTTTCAAAACATTAAAATGAAATTTTTTAAACAAAAACAAAAAATTTAATCGCAGGACTAAAATTATAGTTTAAGCTAAAACTGTTTATTCACTTTAGTAATTATTTATTTCGAAAGAGATTATTACTCTTCTATTATCGACTAAATACACTCAATGCATACCCGAAAAATTTATTGCCTAAACGTGAGATTTCACCCGTTGCACATACAAGGTCATGATCATAACCAAAAATTTAATGCTTGCAAATTTATGAGAGGCCAAAATTAGAAGTGGACACTAAGGCTTTATTTGTTTATAGCTTTCAAGAATAATTTCTTATTATTCAAAATTTGCTTGTTCTTAAAGCACATTTAAAAGTGTTTGTCTACTTTAACACAGTTCTATTTTCTAAAAATTTGCCCCCCCTCCCCCATGCACACTTGAATCATTTGGAAAAAAAAAATAGACAATGAAAAAAATATCTTCCAATTGTTTGGTTAATATTATAAACTTATTTTAAAAATGATATTTTAAAACAAAAAAAAGTCTACCAAAATAGTTTGATAAGATTCACTAAAAAAGAATTTCATCAACATCAATGTATTCCTTATTTTATTTGACATTAGTTCAGCAATCCCATGGCTAACCAAATATGACATACGCTACTTTCCACTATCACTATTATACTTTCATTTACCACTGAATCATGTGAATTCCACGAGAGGTTTTGTTGTCATATGATTCAGAGAGGCGTAATAAAATCTTCACTACCATCATTTGGCAGCACAAAAAGTTTTCTGGAGCAAATATTCGGTTATGCAAAGATATGGTAGGCCGTGACAGGAAAATCAACAACACTGACTTAATAACAAAGTAATAAAAATATGTAAGAGATAAAAAGGAAATTTAACGTGAAAAATCCTTCAATATAAAAATAAAAATAACGGATAGTTCAAATTAAAGAAAATAATTTTATTATGAGAAATAAAGATATAATAGAGTCTCCAACATATGTATAAATACTGCATATAATTAGTTAAAGCAAACCAAATAATAATGTTCACAAAAAATAAATAAGAAGATAAAAATTTTAAAATTGATCTATTATTTTGAATAAATTTTCTCCTTTTCTAAATTTCGAATTGATGATCCGACCGTTGAAAATGAAATATTACTTCTGCTAAATCTTCTTTCCAAGAATAAGTTTATCCAATAGTGAACGGATCTTTGTTTGCAATTTGAAAATTGTGATGCCCGATTGGTATGTGAATTTCATAATGATTTTTTCTCTTTCTTTTTTATTTATTGATGGATGTGTTTTTTAATATAACGAGTCTCTCCTTTCTTCAATTTGACCCTTCTCCACTAAGTGAGACATAAAGATTTTAGATGTTTAAGTTTTTTTTTTATATAGGAAAAGAGTCAAACTCAACAAATCTTCTTTTCACAACTATGTGGAGATGACTACCAAACTAGTGATCTCACAACAAACTTCTAACTTCCCTCTTGGTAAGACTTTAGTCATTATATCATCATCAATATGAATCTTAGTCAACTCTGACAACTTAGCATCAAAAGCATTCCATATCCAATGGATACCTCACATAAATATGCTTGGACCTTAAATGAAAAGTTGAACTATTACTACGATGAACAACCCTTTGACTATCCACAAATAAGAGATGTTTCTCCTAAACAAAAACAAACTCCTATAATAATTTTTTTCACTCATAGCAACTTCTTACATGCTTTAGTAACGACAGTGAATTTTGTCTTTGTAATAAACAACCCTTAGACTCTCAAGTCATAGCTCTCCCTACAATTTTAATCAAATAACCCAAAGTGAACTTTTTGGGTTCATTGTCTCTAATCATATGAGTTTGATTATCCTACCAAAATAGACATATGACCACCAAAGCAAAGTCTCATGTCAACAGTACCATGAAAATACCTCAATTTATTTCACAACATTTCAATGATCTCTAATTGGGTTTGACAAAAATCTACTAACAATACGAACAACATGTATTATATTTGGTCTTATGCACATCATTGCATACATTAAACTTCTCATCGCAAATGCATAAGGAACCCATTAGATATCTATTTTTTTAACTTTATTTGATAGACTTTGTTTAGAACTAAATTTAAAAGGAGTAGCAAGAGGAGTGCTCACCACCTTGGCCTATTTCATCTAGAATATCAATAGCACTTTTTTAATATAGTGTTTTTGTGACAACCAAAACTTATTTTTTTTCTATAACACGTGATTCTTATATCAAGAATTTGTTTAGCAACTTCTATGTCCTTCATGACAAATAATTTTCCTAGCTTCAAGGTTAATTTTTATTGTTTTTTACACTAGATCTTTTTGTTGGTTTTCAAGGAAATTGGTTGAAGGATCAATTTCGAAAGGTTTCCAAGAACATTGTTACCAGAAAATAAAAGAAAAAGAAGACTTGGATGGTCTTTAACCTCGCTTAAGCAAGATTATTTTGATGTACTTAAGCAAGTCATTGTTGAATGACCTAGATATCTTCTTACCTCACTTAAGTGAGACTATTTTGGCTTGCATAAGCGAGCCCCAAGGAATGCATGATGAAGTTACTATGCTCACTTAAGTGAGCCATTATTAGTTTGCTTAAATAATCCTATTAGAAAAACCCATGTGCTTAGAAACCCATTTACTAATTATATGATTTTTTTTATTCAATTGTTATTGGAAATTTTGATTGAATTGCAAAATAAAGAGGATAACCAATAATTTTATATATAGGAATATGATAAAAAAAAAAAAAAAAGATTGATCATCTTTGGAACCTTTAATCTTAATGTTGGTCACTTGATTACACTAATCAAATGATTGGTAATAGACTCAAGAGACTTAGGTTCTTTCATTTAAGGAGTTAAGGCTAAAAAAATTTATGGATTGATGATAGTGTAAAATTAATCAATTAAAAATGATTAGTTGTTGTTTGGTAAGACAATCCAATGAGTTAAATCCCAATAATTTTATCCAATTGTGACAACCCAATTTCCTTCTAATTCTAAGTATTTGACATAAATCTATTAATTTGTTTACTTACCTTAAACTTTTTAATTATGTGTAAATTTTTTTATTTTTTAACACCTAAATCTCGTAGTATACTAAATATACTAATATTATCCAATTATCACACAAGTCCCGATGTAAACAATATCTTACATATTACTCCAATACTTGAGCAATTTGGTATTCTTGCCAAAATCTCAACCAATTTTTGAAGTTGTTACCAAGGACTTATGTCTAGGTACTTGGGAAATTTAGAATTATTTAATGGACTTTAAACATTCCTTAATTATTTTGCAATTTTATTTTATTTGTTTTATCTTATACTAACTTGTTTTTTCTAATTTACTTGTGATTTTGTGTATGTTAGATACTTTTGAAACAAGAAGTAAGACCACTCTAGAAAAGCTTGTATTCATTTTAGAGATTGAGAAAATCACTCAACATCTTAATGATTAAATTAGGAAAACTAAGCAAATAGTGAGACAAGAAGCACAAGAAGACAATTCTTCTAATTCAAGTATATTGCTACCTCCCATCTCAAAAGAGGTTGATATATGGCAGCAAAAAAAATGAGCATGAACTTAGCATTCATGAAGAGGAAGAGGAAAAGCAACCTGGGAGAAGAACTCTAATGGACTATGTTACTTACAATGGTCTATGCTACTTCTCTAGCATTATTAAGTTGAGGACTAATCATTGTACAACAAAGATGAAACTGGCCTAGCTCACTTACATTGGTACCCACACTTTTGCAGGTCTAGATAATGAAGACTCATAATTATTTGGTCATTTTTATAATCTCTACAACACTATTAGGGTGAGCTCAACTAATGTAAAGGATTGTATATGAGGCTTTTTCCGTTCTCTCTAGTAGCAAAAATTGAGATTTTGCTCAAATCATACCTATTTTGGAGTTTTATTACTTGGGGGACATAGAGAGCAAGTTCTTAATTTATTTCTTCTTGTAGGCAAAGCTGAGTCAATTAAATAGTGCTATTTTGGGCTACAGCTAGAAAAGTGATGAACAATTTTGTGAAGCATGGGAGAGATACAAAACTCTCCCAAGTGTCCTAATTGTAGGATATAGACAATGAATGTAGAGGGAGGTGAATAAATTCTTTTGCGCCTTTTAAGAAACTTTAAATTTTAACCAAAAAATCTTCACAGACTCAATAATACCACCTCTAAGATCTCTCTTCACATATGAAAGTGATTTTTCGTAAAAACTTATTTTTGAGAGTTCAGAGGAGTCTATTTATAATTTAATTTGTAATTGTAATAATTGGTTACACTAATTATGTAATTGATTAATTTTTTCTTCTTGATTCTAGAAATGAAATCCGACCATTATAATCGATTAATTTGACATGTAATCAATTAAAATAGAGAGATGTTATCAAATTGTAGTCAATTTATTCTGATGTAATTGATTACTATTTAGACATAATTGACTACAACTAAATCTTGAAATTTGAACTTCTAATTTAAACGTGTGTAACCGATTAACTGAGTGTAATCAATTACCATTGCTAAAATTGATTTTTCATATTCAATCAAAAATATTTTAACAAATTATATTCCTAATGTAATCGATTACAATGTTCAAACATTAAATTTTTTTATTTGTGCATAAGACACAACTCAATATAGAGAATCTAGACTTAAGATATTTTAATTTCTATCACATACAAGCCTATATAAAGCTATAAACAATCAATACAAAAGTGCTTTTTAATTACAAGTATTTTTGTGACACTAAGAAAATCCAAATAAAAAATAAAATGGATTAAAACAAAGAGAGAATAAGTTCTTCTTGTTGATCCATTACCAACTTTAACCATGGGATCGATAGGTCACTGATCTTTATATCTTTCTTGGAGGACTATAGGGTCAGCCTAAGAGGATGTTGAATGTCACAATTAAGGGTAGCATGATCAAGAATAAGTCACTACATGAGGTAGTAAACTTGATTGAATATATGGGTGCCAATGACTACCAAGCACAACATGGTAGAGATTCATCTAATCATAGGGGAGTCTTGGAGTTAAGGTCTTAGGATGCACTTTTGGTATAAAACAAAATTCTCGCTCAACAAGTAGAGGCACTTAAGTTGCAACTGCCTAAGCTTCTCCAATAGTTTCAAGTTGCAACAAGTAGTGCAGGTATATATTAAATTCAAATTCATGTTTCACACAGGAAAAGTTAGAGGAAAAAGAATAAATTAGCTCGGTATCTTCTTGACAGTAAGGAATGAGTTACTTTGATAATAATATTCATTCTTGAATTTTTGCTTCTAATTTAAGGAACATTACAATGATCCTAAATATGGGTATGTGATTGTGATCGCATTGTCAGGAATTGTTCCAAGTGGAAATTTATATCGAACGCGTTGGATACTACTAGCTTTCAAGAGAGCTCTAGATGAGAATGTGGACATAGTATGTGAGCCAGATAGAAATGGCAATGTTTTATCTTGTAGATGTTCACTAATGTTTTCATGTCTATGGAACAACACCTATAGATTGTGACAATAAGGCTGAAGGATGTGACGATCTCCTCATCTTTCCTTAGAAGGGAGATAACATTATATTTTAACCTAAAAATTATATTTCCTTTAGTTATCTCTATTTCAAAAGACGTTATTTCTCTTCAACTATCAACTAAATACTCTCAATGCATAGCCAAAATATTATTGCCTAAACGCGAGATTTCAACCCTTGCACACCCAAGGTCACCATCAAAACTAAAGAAATTGCTTGCAAATTCATGAGTGACCATAAATTAAGTGGCACTAAATTAAGCTTTGTTTGTTTACTGTTTCGAAAATAGTTTCGTATTCATCAACACAAGCATTTTCCTTATTTAATATGGCAATTTTGTATGACAATAGTTTAGCAATCCCCACGCTTATGACATACGCTACTTTCCACTATCATTATTATACTTTCATTTACCACTGAATCATGAATTCAACAAAAGGTTGTTTTGTCATATTATGATTCAGAGAGGCGTAATATAAATCTTCACTATCATCATTTGGGAGCACAAAAAGTATCGTGCTACAAATATCCAATTATGCAAGGATACGATAGACATTAGTGAAATGATACTAAAGCATAACATTAAACATAAGTAGAAATAATTGACTTTTACAATTGAATAGTCGATTGTCAATTGCATTTTCTATAATTTTGCCCGTCACATGGAAATAATCCATTTTTACAATTTGATAATCGATTATGCATTGTCTTTTCTACATTTTGTGAAATGAAATTGTCAAAATTGAATAATCAAATATAACAATTGTGCTGAACCCTCTATCTTTCAATATTCGATTATCGATTAACTTTTGGAGCATACTTTTATTTGTTTGTGGCATGTTATTAATATTGTTGGGAGCATGTTCTTCTCAGTATTCTAATTCTTTTTGGTAGTTTGAAAAAGAAAATTTAGATTTTGTTTTATATTATGTTAGGACCCTGTAAACGTGATATTCTAAAGGGTAGGCGTCATAATTGATTATTTATAATGAATAATTGATTAAATCTTACAATTTAATCGATTTATTTAAATTTGATTAGATGCCATGCATAAGATAAGGACATAAAAGTATTCTTATAATATTATTAAATTTTCTTCTTTCATCTCATTTAAATCAAACAATTTTATTATTTTATTTTTTATATATTCCTATTAAACCAAATAACCCATGATTTTATTTTTCTCTATTTATCTTTTTTCTTATTTTCATTCACTTTGTTTTTTCATCACAGCTAAACTGAGCATGCAGGATATATTTCATTCAAACTCAAAATATAAATAATTAAATTCATACTTATTAAAAAAAATAACATTTTTTAAGATAAATGCTAACTAATGCTAAGACATTGGTTAAAAAAATAAAAGAGAAACGTATTTTATTAAGATGCATAAAAATATACTCTTCAATAATTTTAAATTATATTCTCGCATGACTTTCAATATCCTTTATTGAAATTTGATATTATAAATAAAAAATAATCATTGAAAATAAAATTATAATTAAAGAAATGATATTTTAAAAATAATATAATTAAATAGGATAAAATTAGTTGAATTTGTTTATATTTATATCTATCATATATGACAATTTTTTTATATTTAAATTTAAAATCCTATGTTTAACAAATTAGTTAAAAACTAGTTGAAAACGAAAAGTTAAAAGTTGGTGATCGATAGATAATTGGAAGTTATTAAACTAGTTTATTACATTACAAATATCAAATAAAGTTAAAGAAATGTTTTAACTAATAAAAAAAATTAGAAACTAATTAAAATAACATATTAAACATAACCTTAAATGCAATTTTATGTGTACTTTTGGTTCTATTTTCTAATTGAAGTTTTACTTTAATAAACCACATAATAAAGATTTTTAATAAAAGATTAACATACAGCTTGTTTAAATAAACTTATCTAGATATATTTTAAAAAAATTTAAAAAAAAACAAACATCTT
>JAMLFT010011418.1:0-11088 GCA_026544285.1 Pachyrhizus erosus
AAATTATAATAAATATTTTTTGGAATTGAATATAGTTGAAGTTAAATTAGTAACTATAAAATCTTACTATTAATAAAAAAAATTAAAACATGATTCATATATAAAATATTTTTAAACTAAATATATAAATTTGTTTATATAGTATCATACATAAATTAAATTTTTCACTTTATTTCTCACTAAATAATCTAGTATTGCATTGCACAAGATAAATGTACTAGTTTTGTTATTATTGTCTCCTCTTTCCTAGTAAAAATAATATTAATCAAATTAAAATAACATTCATAAAAGAAAAAGGTCCTAGGTAGTTATTCTCATCCTGGGATTGGGATAATATATGCTGGCACATACAGCAAGTGTAATTGACATATGACAAGAATATGTTCTATATATTTTGAGGGACGCCGAGCATCTTGGAATAAAGTTGCATTTGATATCCGATTATTAAGCAAAAGAAACATTATTTTCTTAATTAATATTTTAGCGGTCCTCGATTTTAGAATTAAAAATAATTCACGTGATACATGTACGATTGTGAATCCTCAACCCATATCTGGCCTAGAAGACATTGACCATGCAATGCAATCCATTTAGTGCATTTTCTCAACTTCAATTTCTCTAGTTCAGTTCACCATATGTGAAACGAGAACCATGTCAAAGACTGCATGCTTCACTTTCTTTGCTTTTTTAGTTGCACTTCATGTTGAATGTCGTTCTCTTCGCCCCAGTGTTTCTGATGGGGTTGATGCTGTTCAACCCCAAGACTCTTATCTACAACTCAAAGACCAAAAGGTTGAATCTTCTTCTGATGAGAAATACTGTAAGCAAATGTACGGCTTCTTGCCATGTTCCAATAACATGCTTGGTCATCTCTTCCTCATTTTGGTTTATGAGTACTTGTTGTTCCATGGAGAATCATATTTGGCTGCTGGGGGTGAGCAAATTTTCAAGATTCTTGGCCCTGGTGTTTTTGGTGCTAGTGCCTTTGATATTCTTGGTGCTCTTCCCGAGTCCTTAATTCTTGTTGGTATGCTTTTACTCTAATTTTTATTTTCATGTTTTTTTTTTCTACTTTTAAATCCTTTTAAACCTGTGAGATGACTAAGCTGTATCTGGTTAAAATACTTAGATGTTTAGCTATTTGTGTTGTGATAGTATCTTTATACATAGCAGTAGCACTTGCTATTATTAACATACCTTATCCTAATTACTTTTGTGGTTCTTTTTTGTTTTCAGTTACTGGACTTTCCAGTGACAAGGAGAGTGCACAAGAGTATGCTTCCACTAGTGTTGGTTTGTTGGCTGGGTCATCCATCTTGCTTCTGACAGTAGTGTGGGGAACTTGTGTTATCATTGGCAAGCAAAAGTTGAAAAATGACTCTAACTCTTGTGGCTCAAATTCATCAAGTGGAGGAGTAAAAGAATCGCTAACTGGTCTGCTTTTATTCTTTATTGGTATTTGAGCCCCTTAAATTAATTCTAAATTCATCAAGTTGAAAATTGTTTTTCTACCCAAGGTTGGATCTAGTGAAAAGAGTTAATTTTTCACAAATTGATGAATTAAAATTTGAATCACCGTTGAAAGAAGTGTCCATACTTATTATCTAACTGTGCCTCAAACTAGATTCCCTCCGAAAGAGGACACTTGTGGGAAAAAAAATGATATATTTTTTTCTAATTAGAAGTACATGTTTCTAATACAAACTAATGAACATTCCCCCCATTTAAAACAAATCTTTGCACTCGATACTTGATTTTTGAAGTTTTTCATTTGCATTGCCTTATTTCCTTTATATCTGTTTGATTTTGATGTTTAATGTGGAGCTCATTCCCTTCATTTACAGTCTCCTTTTCATGAATTTATAGGATATGGTATCACAATGGATGTAGATACTAGAAAGATGGCAAGAATCATGGTTTTCTCAGTTATACCCCTCCTCATAATGCAGATTCCCAATTTGTTCCACTTGTCTTCTACACCACGCAATGTGACCTTGATGTTTGCTCTTACAGTTGCTGTTGCTTTTCTTATCTCATACTTCATTTACCAGGTTTCTCATCCATCCAACACTTTCTACTTGCATTGAGTTGATCCTATAAAATCACTTTGTCCAATTGTTAAATAAGAAAACTCTAAAAAGTTACACGCTAAAATAATTTGGTACTGAGAATATATAAAGGAAAGGGTGAGTATACCAGCCCCTCCATCAAGTCTTCAGTAGTTTATAAACTTTTAGGCTTCTCTAATTTGATTTTTTCCAATGGCAAATTGCATTCTTATTTTTCACCAATGAATCCGCAGGTCTTTAAACCTCAGATAGAGAAAACAAGACTGGAGTATATTAAACATGATGACTTAATATTAAGAATTTTTCAACGTGTTGAAAAACAAACACTTCAGAAGATCCTGACCGAAGATGGGACTCCCAATGTAAATGCCATAAGTGGGTGAGTGAGATTTCATGAAACATTTTTCAACAGTTTAAATGGTTATTTATTTGCTTAGTTTTCTAAACAGTTATTGTGTGCATAACCGATAATACTTATCAAGCAGGCTGTATCATGAAATTAGTCAACACGGGGCCAAGGACTTACTAGCTTCTGAAGTAAAAGAGCTGTTGTTTGGGAACAAATTAACTGACACAAATATCAAAGAGGAACAGATAGCAGACTTATTAAAAGCTTTTGACCGAAATGGTGACCAAATTATAACAAAGGAAGAGTTTGTCACTGGCTTAACAGAATACATTAACCAATCAAAACATGCTCTGGATAGGCAATACCTTCCCAAAGAATCTCTCAACAAAATGTATCAGGTATGTAATGTAATGCACCATGTCACTTGATTGCCACACATTACATAAGTGATAGTTCCTAGTAAAATTTATTGATATTTATTGAAGAAATGTGCTATTCATTCAGCAACTTCTACAACATTTTTTGTCTGTATCTTTTTCTATTCCATCATTTATTATATCTCACATATTTCTCTCTCTCTCTTTCTCTCTCTTAATCGTAAAATTTGTTGTATAAATAAAACTTTTCTTTATTACAAGCAGAATTATAGTCCTTTGAGCTTTGTTTGCAATGACATTTTATTCCTGTCCTTTCATCCCAAGTAATTTTTACCCTGCTAACTAAGCACATCCTTATTGTTTGTATCCTGGCCAGACTTTTATCAAGCCATGGATTGAACATGTGAGAAAACAACGTGAATTGAAGGGACATCTTATATCTGAAGTCTTAAAGCATGCTCAGAATGATATGGTTGGCAGGCTGCGCAAAGATGATGGAACACCTGACAAAACTGCTATCAGAAGGTCCATATTTTGATTTTGTTTGTTATATCTACTATTAAATAGTACAACTAAAATAATTAGATGTCGCCAGCTATGTGGCAAGAGCTAAATATTATAATCATAGATATAAATGTTCAAAGTCTACAGTTAATAAGATCTAGTTTTCTATTAATGACACAACAAAATGTTAAATGTTTTTGACTATTTTTTACTGTTCTGGTCGACACTGATGCATCAGGTTGTTTGAGGAAATTGATGTCAACGGAGATAACCACATTCAAAGATCTGAATTGGAAAAACTAGTCAAGGACATCCAGTTTTGCAAGGTTGTAGATGCTGAGGAGGCAGTTACAAAACTCGTCCAAGATCTTGATCTCAACAAAGACAATGAAATTAGTGAGACTGAGTTTGTTGAAGGTTTTACAAAATGGTTGAGCTCAAATCCCAGTCAAGCTGCTAACTCAAAATCTTCATCTCAGGGAATTCATCAAGTATTTCCACTATCCCATACTCGTACAATTTATCATTTTCTTCTTTCTTTTAGATCAAACACTTAATAATATAAATTTATACATGTTATCTGACTTGATTGTGTTAGACATGGGAAGATGTTGAAAAGGTAATGGAAGAGAATCAAACCAAAGGAGCATCTGCGTGGTTGACGGCTATAGCATATGTGGTGTTGGGGGTTATTATACTGTCTCTTCTTGCAGAGCCCTTAATAGCAAGTGTCCAAAAATTCTCTGAAGAAGCGGGAATTTCATCATTTTTTATCTCATTCATTTTAGTCCCTTTGGCTATAAATTTTAGAGAAGCAACCTCAGCAATCAAAGAAGCTAGCCATAAGAAGAGCAGTAATACTTCTCAGACAATGTATGAGGTTAGTCATATCTTCTGCCTGTTTCAATTATTCGCAGTAATGACACGATTATTCTAAAAATATGTTACATGTGAAACATGTATGATATATATCTGTGAAAATAATGTATGATATATATCTATACTTGTATAAAAATTCATAAAACAATAAATATATCATTGTAATTCTATAAATTAACAAATACTTCTTAGACATAACTAAAATCAAAATAAAAATTATAAATCATTGTCATAAATCATTTTCTATTGTCTATTAAAAATAATAGTATCATTCTCATTCTTTTCTTGAAATCATTCATAAAGATGACAATTTTTATTTTTGGTTCATCAAGAGAGAATGCTTCTATATTTTTATGCTATACATATGGTTGGAGTGAAAACGTAAATATGAAGTTTCATATTGAATAAAACTAAGTTGAGAAACATACAAATAAGAAAAGCTTACAAATAGACTTGATATTTAAAGATTTTGGATTGAGTATGGTATCAAAGTTCGCTTGTGTAGTTGCTTGTGCTGCATTGGTAAAATTCTCCTCTTTGGATTATCAACAAGTGATATCTGAGTGAAACAAATTAAGTATCCAAGCTTCATAGCTATGCAAACTAGATACTTATATGAAGACTTTGGCCAATGCAGATATATGGAGCAGTGTTCATGAACAACATTCTTGGTTTTGTGGTGATCTCTATTCTTATATACGTGCGTGAGATCACTTGGGAATTCTCAGCTGATGTACTAGTTGTGGCAATAGTTTGTGCTGTAATGGGCCTCACGGCTAGTTTTCGCAACACTTTTCCTCTTTGGACATCCTTCCCTGCATACCTTATGTACCTAATAGCATTGCTTTTGGTCTTTGTTCTCAAAGATGTTCTCAATTATGTTTAGCAACTCTTTGGGAGCTAGACCCGGCTGGCATAACTAACTGGGCGCATGTTTATTATGTTCAATATTGTGTGGCCGTTGATGGTTCTAATGGGGTGGTTGATGCCTTCATGGGAAACGAATTCAGATATACACTGAATGCTACGAAATGTCAAAGAGACCACACAAGAAAGTGGCAACACACTCTTTATTATTCTACAAAATTACGAGCAGAGCTCATTCAATAAATAGTGAAACTCACAGATTTTTGTGATTTAGAATAAATTTTAACTATAATAAAGAGTCTATTAAAAAACATTATTAATATTTGAATAAATTACAATGATACATTTTATGTTTTATTCAAATTATATAAAATACTTTTTTTTAATTTATAAAAAAAAATTTAATTTTTAAGTTTCCATTAGGATAACACTCTTATCTTGTAAATGATGTTAACTTTATTTAATTTAAGAGTTATGTGAATGTTATGTGATTGTCAAGTATTTTTTTTTTTCTTAAAATTCCTTCATCTCATTTTCTTTGTTAGACATCTTAAGTAAAATGTTCTCTTGTCATTATTATCATCATGATTATTAATGATAATTGGAACTTACACTAAAGGTAAAAATATAGGTAGATTTAAAAATAAGATTTTGCTTATTGTTGAAGCTTTGGATCAGGAGGCGAAGGAACAAGACAAGAGTTTCATTTCTAGTCAACGTCAAAATCAGCGATGAAACTAAAATCATGATTAGCATATCGGAACTTCCTTACAATATTATTGAAATTCTTGTTGGACATTTTTTTTTCTTGACAATGTTGAGTTTGATAAAGTTGAAGTAAAGGATGTTGGTACTGTTATAGTTACTATTGGTGATTTCTGTTTCATATATAAAACAAGAGAAATATCATGATTAATATTTAAAAAATAAAAGAAATATATGTATAATAAATATAAAACACAAGAAATACACATGTAATTATGTAATAAAGATATAAATATAATTTAATTTTTAAAACTAAACCTAATTTAATTTTGTTAAACAAGAGATGTTAAAGAAATATTTTAAAATTAAAAAATATCTTTAATAATATAAATAAAACGTAACGGGCGTGATTGTAATTTACTTTTAGTATATTTTTTTTTTATCATAAACCCATTCATTTGAGTTATTGGGTCAGTTGTCTTGTGTACCGCGTTTATAAGAATTGTGAATCTTCAAATCACATAAAAACAATTTAGTGGTTACAGTGGTTCCTTGTTTTTATTTAACTTATTACATTGGTTTTTTAATAGCTATAATAGATTTTGACCCGTCGTAGCGATTTCACGAGGAATAACTATAATAGATTATATCTTTATCTGTTAAAGCGATTTCTTGAGGAAATTTCACGAGGAATTGCTATAGTAGATCTAACATTTTTGTTTAAATTTTGAATTTGATTTTTTATATCAGTTTTATAATTAAATTAATGGTTATAATAGATTTACTTATTACAATGAATATTATTTAATTATTATAACAAATTACTGTACTTTATTTTATTATAATTTATCCAAAAATCTTTATATAGTAAGTTTGCAGTAAAAAGTGAAATCTGGGGTAGTGAGTGATATTTCAATCCCTGAAAGGACGTATTGAATATAGAGGAATTCACATAATTTGAAAAGCTAATTTGTGTTAGTAAAAGTAAAAATTAGCTCTTTCTTACGAATTGTCAATAATTTAATAATCTAATTAATTACCTTATATATACCAATCAAGTATCATCACCAAATTAAGTATGACTAGAAGAATGTGACAATTCAAGCCCTACGGTAGTCAGACATTTTTAAGTTAGTAATGGTATCTTATTTTTTATATATTGTAAGGTTGTTAAGAACGTAAATGGAACGATTAATAATAATAATAATAATAATAATAAAAAGAAACAAGTAAATGGAGACCAGATGATCAAAACTAATAGATTTTTTTTTTATTTCAGCTTAATTGACTTGTTCTAAAGACCACACATGACACATATTCTCATATCTTGACCGGTGCTATGTATCAACACACGTATTGGTAGAAAGTTGAAATTTGGAACAATTCCTCTGTGCAATTTCCAGGTTCTTTGTATTAACTTGACATTTTCTTTTTCTTTTTCTCGCAAATTTATTTTCAAGGGAAAGTCTTCTGACTTTATTGAAACTTGAAAATTTGTTCTCAAGAGTCCACTTGCATGTAGAAATTTCCTACCCTTTTAGTACTAATTATTAAACAAATTAGTCAAGTAATTAAACTGGTTTTTGCTTGGGATAGGTGTTGGAATTCAAAAAGCTGATTAAATTATGAACTAAACTGAACCATTTTTAATAGTGTACTGCATGAAAGAAACGATTCCTTTTTCAGTTTGGGAAATTCCAGTTTAGTTAAGTTAACGGAGAATCGTTTTTCAGCTTAGTTCAATTTGACTTGGTTCTGTAGTTCTAAATCAATTGTATTCGAATTTTAGAATACAGTATACCAAATAAAAAGAGCAATTTAATTCGATTGGGATGAATCATTTTTCAATTTGATTCAGTTTGAAAAACTGTTATAAACAGGTCAATCAATCAATAAACAATAATACAATTGAAAACTTTTTCTTTCACTATTCATATTCATCGTATAATGCTATTCATTTTGTTGTTTGTTATTTAATTATTTTTTAGAGTATTTTGGATATGCAAATAAATCATTTGTTCGTACATCGAAAAGAGTAAGAAATGAAACAATTGGTTTCAAAAGGATGTATATAGAAGAGAATAAGAAATGGAGCAACTGATTTCAAAAGGATGAATGAGAGATTATCATTTTTCTTGCAAAAATTACGATATTTATGTCACGTAGACAACTTTAAAGAAAACTTTTGTAATTAAAATTAATTTTGTCACTATACTTAATATTTTGTTAATATTAAATTGTATGTCACTTACATTGTACACATTCCTTCTACATGCAAGCATCCAAAAATCTGCTCAGGACATGACCATAATTTTATTTTATTTTTATTCTTTTTTAGAGTTTAAATGTACACATAATATAATGATAAAATTAAAATTATTATTATTTTGTTATTAATATTATATATATAAGTCAAGTTTATCAAATTTAAAACTCATTAATCTAATACCTAATCAAATTATAATTGAGTCAATAATAATGAATCTAAATCAACCTGATGACTTAAATCAACATTTTAATATGTAGTTAGTTTGGTTTGGGTTAATTAAATTTGCATATGGTCTAATACCCTCTTATACTCTTAAAAACTAGTAAAGAAAATAAATTCTTAAAAAAAAAAAAGGAATTTCGCAATAAGACTGTGACATAGAAACAAGCCACAAGGTTCAAACTGAATTATTTAATAGTGTGAACATGCTTCCGGAATTCCTTTAGTCTTTTCTTAATATATTAAGGCTTCTTTTATAAAAATAAAAATGTCGTTTATATATGAAAATAAAGTAATTAACTGAGGTTAAAACTAACCTTAATAATTTTTTTATTTAATTGAAACTGGTCAGTGTTGTATTTGATTTTTTTTATTATCTATAATGGGATTTGAATAGAAGTTATGCAAATTACCTAAATCTCTTGTTATTAGGAAAATTCTAAATGTCTGTAAAAAAAAAAATCTCAATTCTAATGGGTTAAACTTATTTATATCCATCCAACAATTGACAACACATAAAATATCTATTTTATTTATCTTCATGAATCTCAGAATTTCCGTAGATGTCAAATTAAGCCAGCATAAATTAGGAAAGAGAGAGTATGAATAATTACTTTTTTATTCTTAATCTATAATATATATGTTGATAAAAAATAAGATAATAAATATTAAGTAATAAGCCTTCACTTAATAATTTAAGTCTTCATAAAAGGTAATTTATACAAGATATGCGTTAATTAATATAAACCTATTTATGAATCATTATTATAGATGAAAAAAAATAAACTGTACCGGTCAAGTTAACTAGAAAATAAATTATTAGCTCAGACAAACTAGAAAATTTGGAGAAACAAAATTGGATAAAAAAAATGGTCCAACCAATCCAAATCAATAAAAATACTGACAAAAATATTAGTTTGGACAGTCTTTTTAAACAAAACATTATTTTTAATTTATTACTAAAAATATTTGTTTTATAAAAAATTCACATATAAGATCTATATATAAATTGTTATTATTTTTAACTTTTTTTATTAATTATATCTTGTTAAATATACATGCAATCATTTTATGATAATTTAAATTTTTACTTAATTTAATATTCTTATACTTTTATGATAGGAACCTTGGCCCATATATCCTTTTGAATTGTATTAAATGGTTTTGTAGTTTTATTATTAGTTATAGTGTAGTAAGAATTTGCATCAGTTGTCACTATGTTAGCAACATAGCCAGTGTTATTGGGTTAATACCCAATTGGAAAACATCTTTGAAACAAACATGTATTCATTATGTGATTGCTACAACCACAAAAGTTGCATTTGATGGATTCTCTGCTTTTGTTTTTGTCTTTATCTCAACATATGAGGTTCTGTTAATTGTTATTTTTAGTGATAACAAGACGTGTGGATTCGCTAAAACTACTGCTATTAATTAGGACTTATCGTAACATATTCTTAAGTTTAAAACAAACGATAATACGAAATTCTTTTAAAATTAATAAAAGTAACAAAAAAATATTTATGGCCTTATAAAAAATAGAAATGTTTTTTCTTCGATAGAGTTTGAACTCCATTCACACACACACACACACAAAAAAAAAAAAAACCTTTATTACTATTGTACTAATTAAACTAACTACTAATAAAAGTTGTATAAATATTATTAGTAAGTAATGTTGTTGATTGAAGATAAAGGTTCCATGAGAAGAATTTTGTAGTATTACACTGTGAGGGATGATCTTGTGAGCATAAGATTCCCTTCAAAGATAAGTAGTTTTAGTGGGGTAATGGTCCCCAACTAGCATAAGTGTCATGTGTTATTCTTGGTTTTGTTTTGATTTTTTTTTTTTATTGGACTCTATTACCTTCTTTATTTGGTTGTATTTTGTTATGCTTCAGTAGACATTTTTATGTTATTTTGGTATATATGTTGTTATTCTAAATTATTGGTCAATGGCACCTTAGGGTGCTAGACATATTTTACATTTTTTTTATGTATGATGTTTTTATTATTGTTGTCTTATATTTCTTCACATGTTGATTTGGTTTAGTTATTTGAATGAGAAAAATTTATCGAAGATGAAATTGTAACAAAAAATAAATTGTTTGAAAAAGCATATCATATCTAGATGGTGGTTAAATTTATAATAATCACTAAATTTATTAATAAAATATTTAAATAGCTGACCAACATAAACATGGGCATTTGGGGAATTAGAAAGGGAATGGATCTCGCAGGAGAATTTTTTTTTTATTAATTGGGAAAAAATCAAGTTTATAAAGTACTGAAATCATGCTTTAGTATATTTTTTCTTCTTCTTCTTCTCTCTCCCTCTCCAACATCCAATTTCGTCACATTCCTCAGAACAAAGCAATCATGTTTAGCTTTTCAACCACATTTCAAATTTCTTCAATTAACATCATCAGAGTGTAAATTTATTTCCTAAATTAATTAGTTAAGGGCATAAAGGTCTTTTTATAAATCTAAAATAAAATAAAAATAAAAATGCTTCTTATGCCCAGTAATATAACATGATCCACTATACACCACATTCTCAAGTTTTCCACGATAGAAGCCGTCTCATTTCTATTTCAAAATTATAACTACTCTACAATAGAGTAAATAATTTATACACTGTTTTATATTTATATTTTCATTTAATTATAAATAATTATATACATTAAGTTAATTAAAATTTATAATAAATATCTTTAAAATTACATCAACAATTATTTTGGTTGATTGATCACGTAAAATTTTTCATCTAATAGTACATAGATATTAAATTCTAAAATAAATATTAAATATGTTCATATAAAAAAAAATAATAGTTTAAATTATTTTATT
>JAMLFT010011419.1:0-11113 GCA_026544285.1 Pachyrhizus erosus
GTTGCTAATTTCTACAATAATAAAGCCCAAAAGACACAAATTTTCTACATAAATATATTAAATATTGACACTTATCAGTAACTAATAATATTTATTAAAAGGATGTCAAGTATATATTTTCACTATTCTATGCATATATAATGTTTAGGGGAGAGGTAACAACACATCCTTTAACACACTTTTTTTAACAAGATATATCAAAATTTGTAAAAATATAAAAATAGGACCAAAAATAGCATAACTAACTAGGTGGCTCAACCTACCAAAATAAAAGGTATGAAGACTAGGTGACTCAAAATTGCAAGCATTTCTCATTTTTGTCTCACACACATATTGTGTGTGTGTGTGAACTCATGCAACACTCAAGAAATTTTTTAGAATAAGGTGAAATAATTTTATATATATATACAAAAGTATATTAAATATTTTATATACTTTAAAAATTATTTATTATAACTTATATAGTTTAAAATAAGATCCTAATTTAAAAAATTGACCCTAAAAAAGTGTATTAACATTGTTAAAGATCTAGTTAAGATATTATTAATGTAAATAAGGAAAGTTAGAAATATTGTAAATTTGTATAGTTAATTTGTTTCCATGTAATCTTATTTTATTCTTTCTTCTATTATAATTAATATAGAATGTGTGGCATGAGACACACAATTCCTCTAACATGGTATGAGATTACAAGTTCTAATCTAGCACTCATTTTTATAATGTTTTCTCTCACACTGTTTTTCATGATGAATAGTACCACGCCACCATTTGCCATTGTCCCAGCTCTAATTCATCGATGCACCTCCTCGATCGAAATTATCTACCTTTGGTGACCACCATGCTAGCTAAATTGCTACTGAAAACTGCTACACACATTCTCATGCACAACCTTTTTCTTGCGAGTGAATCTCACACACAAACCCTTTTTTTTTAGCACGTGATGTAGTTTTTGCCACCTTATTAAGACAACTCATACTCTTCTTCATTATCATATTCCTCTATCATCATAAGGCAATGTAATCATTACTACTTGTTACTTATCAATCACTTGCCTTCCTCTATCATTTATAATTAGACTTTATACACTCTTTTATATTCACAACAAGATCTCATTTTAGTTTCCCATCACATCTTTGGTTGTACTTGTTTTATCCATGATCTTACTTCAAGTAAATATAAATTGTTTGCAAAATCTCTTAAGTGTGTTTTTCTTAGTTATTCTCGTCTTCAAAATGGTATCATTGCTTCTGCCCCCATCTTCAACGGTACCTTGTTTCTGCTTATGTTATCTTCTTTAAGTTTACTCCTTTATTTTCTAAGGATGGTGTCAAAGCTACTCCTTTGGATGCTCTCTCCTGCTCCAACTGATGTTGTTACTCTACCACTAATATTGACAAACCAATGATAACCACAACTTTCGATGGCTCCTCATACTGATCCCACAACATCATCTCCTACTCCAAACGCCCTTTCACCCACATTGCCTAAACATGAACTTCCCATTGCCCTTCACAAAGGTAATTGGTCCTCTTATAATCCTAACCTTTTTTATGCTTGTACTATTCATCACAACTAAGTATTTGCTCCTTATTTCTCTTTTATCTCTTCTCTGGACTTTGTGTCTAGTATCTCCTTCCTATTTCTCATTTATCTCTACTTTGGATTTTGTATCTATTCTAAAGTTTACAAGTGAAGCCATGGTTGATCCTCGTTGAAAACATATGATTTTGGATGAAATGATTGCTTTATAATCTAGTGGTGCTTGGGAGTTGGTTGCATTACCCCTTAACAAAACTATTTTTGGTTGTTAAGGGATTTATACTATGAAGGTTAGACCCGATGGCTATATTGATTGATTTAAAGCTCAACTAGTGGCTAAAAGTGATGCTCAGATCTTTGTTCTTGACTATGGGGACACTTTTTCTTCTATAGCCAAGATTAAATTTGTATATCTCTTTCTTGTCATGATTGTCATTTGTTATTGGTCACTCAATCAATTAGATATTAAAAATGTCTTCATGGAGAGTTGCAGGAAAAAATTTTACATGAACCAACCCTTGGGGTTTCTTGCTTTTAGAGGTTCTCACCTTATCTACCACGTTTATCACACTTTTTATGGCCTTGAGTAGTCCTTTCGTTCTTGGTTTGGTCATTTCAACTTTGCCTTACTTTAGTTTGGTATGACTCGATGTGAAGTTAACCACTTTGTTTCTTTCTTTGCTCCTCATTTGACTTATGCATTTACTTGGTGGTGTATGTTTATGACATAGTCATTACTAGTAACAACACATGATATTTGTAAACTAAAGTCCCACCTTCATATTTGATTCTAGACAAAAGATTTAAGACCATTCAAGTATTTCTTAAGTATTAAGGTTGCTCAATCCGCTTCTAGCATAGTCATTTCCCAACTTAAGTATACATTGGACATTTTCATCGAAACAAGGATGCTTGATTGTTATCCTAGTGACACTACTATTGACCATAACCTCAAACTTCTTCCAGGTCAGGGGGAGCCACCAAATGACTTGAGAAGATAACACAAACTTGTTGGTAGACTTAATTATCTCACTATCACTAGGCTAGATATCACTTTTATTATAAGTGTAGTAAGTTAGTTCTTCAATTCTCTTTGTGACAATCATTGGGATCTTGTGATGCACATCCCTAGATATATCAAGAATGCATCAAGTTGTAGGATCTTTTATGAAGACAAAGGCAATACTAACATACTTTATTACTTTGACACTAATTAGGCAGGATCACTATCTAACAGAAGATCTACTTCTGGCTATTGTGTTCTTGTTAGTAATTTAATCTTATGAAGAAGAAAATAACTAAATACAATTTCCAAATCTAGTGTTGAAGCATAATATTGATCCATAGCAACTATTGCTTATGAGATTACATGACTAAAGCAACTTTTCCAATAATTACAATTTGGATACTCAAGGCACCAAACTTATTTTTGATAATTAGCCAACTCTTCATATCACATCTAATCCAATATTCAATAAATGAACAAAACCTATAGACATCAATTGTTACTTTATCAAAAAGAAGATATTATTAGGAGAAATCGTCACAAATTTATTAGTTCCAATAATTAATTAACAGATATATTTACTAAATCTCTCAAGAGGTCACGAGTTAATTCTATTAGTAACAAGCTTGGTATATATAACATTTATGTTTCAACTTGAATGTAAAGAAAGAAAGTAAAAAATAATAGGAGAAGATAGAAATTTTGTATAGTTAATTTGTTTTTATGTAACCCTATTTAATTCTTTCTTCTATTATAAATAATATAGAATGTGTGTGACATTAGGCACATATTTTCTCTAATATTTTTATATTATATATATAAAAAGTAAGTCACAATAATTTTAATTGTATTTAAACATTGTCAATAAATATTAAAAAATTAATAATTATTAAAATAATTAATTATAGTGAAATAAAATTAATTATAATTAAATGATATTTATTAATTATAATCATAAACAATCTTTATTATTAAAAAAATATATAATCTTTCTTTATCTTAAAAACAAAAGAATAATCAAATTGTTTTAATGTATAATATGTTTATTCAGATAAGAAACTATAAAAAAAACTTCATTTTATCAAACAAAAAAATAATTAAATGAATTAATAAAATAATACATTAAATGTTTAAATTAAAATAAATTTTTTATTGTTATTTAAATTTTAAAAATTATAATAATATTTAAAATATCAATTGAAACTTACTGCATATAATATTAGTATAAAAATGTCTTCTTTATTATTCAGTGGTAACACACTCTCAGGAAGCATTCCTAAAGAGCTATCTCGCCTACCTCTTCTTCTTTTATTGGATCTTGCAGAAAACAACCTATCAGGATCTATACCAACATGTTCGGGTGATATGCACAGTTACAAACTGCCGCAAACTTACTTCATTAGTTTAACTGAACCATTAATTGGTGTTTAGTATTTATCAGACAAGAAGCATATAGAGATGATCCTGAAAGGAAGAATAATTGAATACAAGGACCGAATGCCAGTGCGTTCCACCATTGACCTTTCTAATAAAATTCTTTGTGGAAAGATACCAGAGAAGTTAACAGAGCTAATTCACTTGGGTACCCAGAATTTGTCGTGGAACAAGCTAACGGGAAACGTACCCAACAACATTGGACCTTTAACAGATTTAGAAAGTCTCGACCTTTTACACAACCGGCTTTCGGGTTCAATCCCTCCAAGCATGGCTACCATGACTTTCTTGAGCTATTTGAACTTGTCATACAATAACCTCTCAGGACAAATTCTTGTTGCTAATCAATTTATGGAGGCAACCCTCAACTCTGTGGAAATCCGTTGCCAACTAATTGCTCATCGTCGTCACCTGAAAATGGAAAGCAAGGAAGAAAAGATGAAGATGGTGGTAACGAGGATGATGACAAGATTGAAAGGTTGTGGTTATATGGAAGCGTAGCTCTTGGGTACATTACCGGCATCTGGTTAGTCTGTGGCAGCTTGGTGTTGAAGAGGTCTTGGAGACATGTATATTTCAAGTTTGTGTTTCACATCAGAGATAAGCTTCTGGTTTTGATCGCCGTTAATTTGGCGCGTACAAAACGTAGGTTTGGACTGGAAGGAAACTGAGACGCTGAAGAAGACAATGACAACAACGATAGCCTTATCCTTATCCTATTCCAGACAAGTGAGGTAGACCACAGACATGCAGTTATATTTGTGTCTTGTGTATGTTGGTTGAGCTTTGAAGTTGATCGTGATTATATTTTTGTTGTGGTTGTTGCTTGAATTTGTTCATGTTATTGTAGATAAGTTGTCAGAAATGGAACCGTGGTTGTTTTTTATTTAGGAGTTTAAATTTACTTGATAACGTATATTTATATTTATGTGATTTATGCATGTGATATGCCAGGGGAATCGTTTACATGTTAAATGTTAGTAACTGTATCTTATGTTTATATTTATATATGATTGCACAGGTGTAAGGAATGAAATGACTTTTGACACTATCTTGATTATTTATTTTTTAAAATTTAGTTGTTAAAATTAATTGTTGTAAGAGTTATTTGAAATCAGTCTATATATCTATATTATGATTTAAATATAAATTTAATCTACAAAAATATGATTTTTTTTTAATTTTAGTCATTTAAATTTCTTTTATTTTTTATTTTAATCTATTAAGTAAAATATTTTTTTAAATTTTTTATTATTATTTAATTGATGATGTAATAACAATATTAACGATTTAATATTTTAAATATTTAAAAAAATTTGATAATCATGGTTTTTTTTTTTATCAAGGTGTAGTATGAAGTAATTTTTTTATCAGAAAAAAAGAATATTATAATACTGCACATGAAGTGTCATATGTTACATAAAAGAACATATTAGGTTGCTTACACGGCAACCTCTCCCGCAAGTAACAGTATACGTGTATAGCTCCTCAAAAATCAAAAACTCCCAAAAAAGGTTGAGTCCCGTATCTTTTCCTACACTGATAACCTAAGCATATAGGAAGATGTAGAATTTAACGTCCCACAATATAACAACACACACTATAACCCGCTACAAAAACTAAAAGAAGAAATATATATGGTTCAGCAATATCATGAGTCTTTACACTGACATGTACCTAAACAAACTCCTAACCAAATTACTAAGCAAAATGATGGGATTTACAAACACAAATGATGGGAAAAAATTTGACTCTGCTGACTTTATCCAATACCAATTGAAAAACAAAATATTTTGCTTCAAAGATGTAGTATCCAACGTCCTTCCTTCAAACACACATCCATTCCCAAGCCTCCAAATGCACTAGACAATAGCGCACCCCACCAATCCTTATCCAAACCTATGGAGCATGCAAGATGTTTGCCTGAAATGGCCCACGAGATCAACTGCAAGAACAGAGTAAATGTTTGCCCTCCCATACCATTCCTCCCACACACATTGTATCTTGCTACATGTGAAAAACAAATGAGAACTTGTTTCTTCCACTGACAGATAAAAAACGCATGAATAATCCCCACTAGCAATATTTATGTGCCTTTGCCTTAAGCTGGTTATTATAGGTAATCTATTGATGAGAATCTTCCATACAAAAAGACCAACTTTAAGTGGAGTTTTCACCCTCCATAACTCCTTAAAGCAACTAGTCTCTTGGTTTCCCACCCTAATATTGAACAAACCTTTAAAGGCTGAGGAAACAAAATAGGTTGATGATGGTTCTAAGTTCCACTCCCATCTGTCCCCCACATCCCATGCACCACTGCACTCCGCAGATATAGAATGAATTCCTTTACATCTTTCTCTCACTCAAATCAACATTTTCTCCACTTGAAAACTCACTTTATTCACCCATCCCATAGAAACCTCTTCTAAATTCTTGGGAAATTAAACAACGACAAAAAAAAAAAAAAAAAACAAAGGCAAAGACGTGAGAACTAAATTGATTAAGCATATTCTACAAGCAAAGGACACGTGTCTACGTTTCCAAAGTGCTTCTTAGAGAGCTTGTTAACAATTGGCTTCCAAGTTTCCTCCTTCCTAGGAGTCACACCAATCATCATACCTAGATAAACAAATGGAAAGGTTAGAACCTTACAATTCAACACCTCCACAAACCTTGGGATAATCATCTTCACCGCCAAACCCTCCAAAACTGCTCTTAAAAGAAGTTCACCTTTAGCCTGAATACAAGTTTGACACATCTCATAATGTTTTTAATGGTCATGATATTTGACAACAACAAATCGCTCACAAAAATTGTATCATCCACATACCAAAGCATGCTTACCTCCAATTTATGTCTACCTATCCCAAACCCTTTAAACAACCCTTTTGAGATCGTTTCCCTTATGAAGCCACTTAATTCCTCCCCCACTATAGTGAATAAAAAAGGTGTTAAAGGATCCCTTATTAAGCCAATTTACCGAATCGTATGCTTTTTCATAATCCACTTTAAACACCAAGTACTTATTTTTGCTTCCCTTTTGCCATATCAACTACCTTCTTGGCAACAATGACGCTATGCATAAGGTTCCTACCTCCCACAAACGCACTTTGTTGTTGGTCAATTATACCATGAAGCACCTTCTTGAGTCTTGATGCAAGAATCTTAGCCACAATTTTATACACACACCCCACCAAGGATATAGGTCTAAAGTCACCCAAACTTTGAGGATTACCCACCTTTGGTATTAAGGAAATAAAATAAGCATTGCAACCTTTAGTAAAAATTCCATTCTCATGAAATTCACCCAAAAATTGCATGAAATTCTTCTTAATTACACTCCAAAATTCCTTAATGAACTTAAATTTAAAGTTGTTTGGCCCAGGTTCTTAGAACTTTCACAATCCCACACAACCTCCTTAATCTCAACCTCTTCAAAAATGTTGTCAACATCTATCTTTCTCCCTCCAAAATGAAAGAAAAACGAAACATTATCAAGGCAAGGGCTATTTTCCTCCAAGTCCAAGAATCTATGTTGGAAAAAATTTCTCACTCCTTCGTTCACCACCCTAGGATTTTCCATCCATGTCATCTCTATATGTACTCCTTTGAGCATATTTCCCTTCCTCCTCTCATTCATGATGATATTAAAGAACCTAGAGTTGTAATCCCCCTCCTTAACTCATTTCACTTTAGATTTTTGGCACAATAAAGACTCACTCAACGTGGCAACTCTCCAAAACAATTCTTGTAGGTGTTTCCTGTGTAACATCTCCTCACTAAGTTTGAAAGATTCCTCTTTCTATCCAAATCATTTATTTCTTACACAATTCAAATATGCTTGTTATAAAGTCACCAAAATGTGTCTTATTTCACTCTTTCAAACCCCTCTTCAAATCTTTTAACTTTTCTTTGAGAATGAAGCCCCCTACCCTTGTACCTCACATTTGCTCTACACATCTTCTACCACCTTAGCATAGGTCTTGTCTTTCATCCAGCAACCAAGAGTCCTAAAAGGCTTAGGACCTTAATCAAAGACTAAGTTTCTCAACAGAATTGGACAATGATATTAGATGTCTCTATCCAAGATAAATTGAATGCTTCCACCCTACCTATCAATCCACTCCTTAAATGCCAAAATTCTATCTATTTGACTTCGTGCTTTGCCATTAGGATGATACCATATAAAGTTCCTCCTCGCTAGAGGAATAACTTTAACCTCTCTACATCAACTATAAAATTATTGAATTTCATCCTATCTAAGTCACTAGAATCCATTCTTCCATCCATTTGTCTTTCACTTTCCTTTTTGACATTGTTTAAGTCACCAAGGACACACCACGTCTTACATCCACTATTATGTCTAACGTGTCTCAATTCTTCCCACACCATCCTTTTAACCTCTGCATTGAAGAGATAGTACACATTTATTATAACCACATTAATATCCCCCTCTCTCCACACTTCTTCCACCCCTACAAAATCCAAACCAGAAAACAAGTTCACTAACTAAAGATGCTCATATCCCCATATGTGACAATGCTTCTAGTTGAGTTGTTTATAGGATATGTTTTCCATAAGAAATTGTCACCACCCCACATTACCTTGCAGAAATCTTTATCCATACTCTTTATTTTTGTCTCCTACAAGCATATCATTTGTACTTGTTGTTTTATCGCTAGATTTTTTTTATAAATTTCTAATTCAATTTGTTCCCCAAACCCCTCACATTATAGGATAACACCTTCATTAATCACCATTTTCTCTTCCCCTACATAGCCCTTGTTTCACCTTTTTAGCTTTTGTTTGATCTCTTTTTTCCATAGATATGAATTTATTCATCATTTTCGTTTCATCCCCTTTATAAGAAACTCCCAACGTCTTGCCCATTCCCATAATTTCTTTGCCTTACCCATTTCATCCTTAATCCAAATTATTCTATTACAATTCTTCACCCCCACCATCATAGATGTTGTTGCTAAATTCATAGGAAGATAATCTTTGCTCCTTTCTAATCTCCTTAGAACTTCTAAAGTCCTTTGTTAGGGTGTTGGACGATTTTGATGCCCCATAAAGAGGTCCACATGTAACTCCCAACGAGATTGGATTTGATTCTTCTAGACCTTTACATTTTTCACCGTCCAAACACTTTTCAAAAACTAGTCCCATAATTATCTGAAAAGTTGGAAAAGAAAGATGTGGTGACCTCCTCATTTCTCCCCTTCTAATTCTCGTTATCTCAAACGTCATTTGTCGTGTGTTGTCATTTTTCATGATTCACACATGCCTCCTTATACTCATCCACCCTCAACATAAAACATCATTAACTATTTTAAATATATAAATATTTAATAACATAACTTACTTAAAAAATATTACACGTAATTATTTATTGATAAATTAATGAACTATCAAAGTCGTTATTATAATATTATTTAATATTATTATTTGACAAAAAAAACTAAAATTAAATAAAAAAATTAAAATAAAAAATTATATTATTTAAAAATTAAATTCATATTTTAACCTTTTATATTTGTGGGTGTCATATATAATAGAAGTTATAAAAATGTTAAATATGTAAATAAAAGTGACGTAGTAATATTTCATTAAAGTATACAATAAAAAAGAAAATAACATACGAGATAAATTTATTTTTTTTAAGCGACATAAAATTGTTAGAAAAAAGTTACTTTTAATTGTGGTACCAGATATAGTTTTTAAACTTATTGAATTCTTGTAAAAGATTATGCTTAAGCAAAAAACATTAAAGTCAAATTTTAAACTAATTTCAGCCTATTGGGACCATCATACAAAGCCACCAGCACACCACCAACCCAAGCCCAATCTTAAGCCTAAGCCTCCAACATTGGAAACGAGACCAACGAGACTAATACTGGTTTCCCTGACAAAATAGAAAACTAATAGTTTCTTTTCTTCATAACTTGGAGGGTATAGTCTCAAAGATATTCATAATCCATGTGTAAACTATCTTCCATTCTTCCCCATGCCTTTAGGCATATAACTGACTTCTATTTTGATTTTCTTTACATGGCTCGCCCTTCTTATTTCTGTCTTTACATCTTACCTTCGCATGGCTGCTGATCATAACAATTATGATACTCTTCTCTCTTTTTGGTACATGAGAATAATTCACTGAATCATTGTTTCATATCACACTTGATAGAAAAAATTGTAATTATAAAAAATCTTAGTATACCTTGCATCTTTCCATGAATCAAATCAAAATATTACTTAATCAACAATAATTAATATTAATATATTTTAACAACACTCAATTTTGAGAAAAGTGTTTAATGCAAATTCAAATTTTAAAGAACCTTAATATTCCATTTTATTTTGTCTTATTTTTAAAAAACACCAAGACCTGTTTTTATTTTTTATTTGTGTGTGTGTGTTTTGGAGAAAACACCAAACCTGTTTACATATCTTTTTTCTAAAATATACACATGAAGGTTCTTAATAAAAGTCACCCTTTATCTAACATTTTTGTGTTCTAGAGGACTTTTTCTTACATACTCAAATGAAATAGAAAAACACTAAGGACATCTCTAATTTCTTGTAAATAAGGTTTTGAATTTAGTGTATAAAAAATTATTGCAGTTAACTTTATTATATTACAAATATTTTTAATTTTAAAAAATTACCTCTCATGTAAGATATTAACTGGTGTTTAATGTTATTCTTTAAAAAAAAAACTCTCATAGTAATGTTTATAATAAGAAAAAAAGATAAAAGAAATAAAGAAAATATAAGATAAATATATAATATTATAAAAATAAAAAATAATATTATGTAAAAGTATTGTAGAAATTATAAGTGTAAAAACAATAATTAATGAAAGAAATGAAAGATTGGAGCATAGAATTTTGAAATCTTTATATATATAAAATAAAATCTTTTGTGTATTAAATTTTCTATCCAAACTAAGATTAATTATGATATTTTAGAACACTATATTTATTATGATTTATATTAATAATCATATAATTATTATTAATATTATTAGTATTATTATTAAAAATATTTAAATTTTATGATATTAAATATTGATTAAAAATAAAGTATTAATTAAAAGACATATCTTTATCTCTATATATAAAAGAAAATTTT
>JAMLFT010011420.1:0-11088 GCA_026544285.1 Pachyrhizus erosus
ACTTCATATATGTGTGTGTTAAATTTATAATTGTTACATACTTTTATTCATTTATTTCATGAAAAATTAATATGAAATTAATTAAAGTTAATTATATGAATTTAATAATATAAAATATTTAATATATAGATTGATAAATAGATAGATATATATTAATTTCGTAATATAAAATATTTAATATATAGATTGATAGATATATAAATATAAATAGATATACATCGAGTTGATTCATAAACCAATCGAATCGAGCTAAGTATAGCTTAAGTTCGGCTCGTTTATTTAACAAGTTCAACTTTTAATTTAAATTCAACTCATTTGGTTCGTGAACAAAGTTCAACAACTAATTGTTGAATCGAGTCTTGAACTATATTCTAGTTGGTTCAGTTTTCAAGTACTTTGCTGCTTCGAGCCAAACATGAGGGCAAATTGAATTCTAATACTCTATAATCCATTAAATTGTTAATCATGAATAATATCAACTAAGTTATCATAACTACCTAAAAGCATTTCTGATATAAAAAACGGAAATCAATTTTAACAACAAATGTACCATCAGCAACTTATCAAGAGCTGCACAAAATGTTACAGCATTAAATGTTCAATTTTTATGATCAATATCTAAGCATTCAAGCAGAGACAAATATAGAAGTCACTTCTTCAGTTATTAGATAATCACAGGAAGAAGTAGAATAGAAAAATTTACAGACCTTGTGCAAGCTGCCACCTTCTAATTTCTGCCGTTTGGCAGCTTGACACTCTATCCCAGAAGAGGTAGATAAATTCACTTTTTTGTTATGATCTTGTACTTTCTGAAACCTGAGGACAATGGAATAGTTGAGTTGTAGATATATAATGAAAAGCAGTTTCTTTGACATCCATGGATTAGAAAGCTAGATACAACCATAAAACATCATAGCACCAAAGAGAAAAAGTATGGAATAAATGCAGTAATCCTCCGGCAGTCCTACTCAATAAGAATTCATGACTTCATAAAGGACAGTAACAATCCAAGCAAGAGGGCATTTAAATCAATGCACCATGTTGACTGTTGAACAAACAGATATCTTATGGTAGAATGCAGTGACATGATACCATTCAAGAAATGCTTGCCAACTAATCAAGTGTTCTTTGACTGTGATTTTTCACTAACAATTCATGCTTTGAACCATGTCAAAGGATAAGTTTCTCCGATGATCACCTTGAGCTAACAATTGGATGGGGCCAATTTTGCTTAGCCAACTGACTAGCAGTAGGTTTCATAAGCGTTGAACCCTTCATCACAGCAGATTTAACCTTAGAATTCAAATTGCCACTGATTGTCTTGCTGCTAAAGGTCAGTCCTGGAAAGACAAATTTGCATGTCAAGCCCAAAGAGTAAAAGGCAAATAGATAAAGAAAAATGCAAAACAGATAATGTTATAAATAATAGAAGCAGAATCTAATGAATTATTAAAAAAAAAAAAAAACTAGAGATCACAAAAAGATATTGCAGTGGCACAATTAATCTCAGCATACACTAGGTTCAAAATTCAAACAACAGTATGAGTGCCTCGGACTATAGATTGTGTTTAAAGAGAAATTTTGATGAAGCCAAAATTGAAGATGTGCAATTAATCAGTTGATGTGTGGGGAAGGATCGCAAGATGCTAGATCAGCAAAAAGATTCGTTAAAAGACTATCGCTCCTCACACAGCATCATCTATCATCACACTATCTATAAGATTGGTTACCTGTAGTTACTTGTAACAGTGGCATATTAACATCCCTTGGAACTCCACTCAGCAAGACAGAGACGTTTGCACTCCCGTCCCCTCCTTTGGAACCTGACAAATAGAAAGCATCAGTAATATAACAACAGAAAAATGGAGCAAACTCTCATTCTAGGCCCGAAATTGCAATTGTAGTCATTTTAATCCCTTACAATATTCTCACATTAATCCCTAATCTTTCGCATAAAAAATATTAGATTAAAGTGAATGTCGATTTGTAAAATCAGGATTAAGCTGAGCGTGAAGCTAAGGGTTAAGTCACCAATGCTAACAATATTTGAGCTGAGATTGTGTTTAGCGGCGGCGCGAGAGTAAAATCAAGAGAACAAGGGAAGAGGATTGCATACCGTTATGGTGAAAAACGGTGCGAGAAAATCCAATCCCCGACTGAACATTAGACTTGGCAGCGTGACCAGTGGTTGCGCATTCACTAACATCGTCCTCTCTCGCCACTAGCTTCGCCACAAAAGCTGAAACGAAAAAAACAGTGATTAACAAACAATGCACATTTATGGGAAGAACTAAAGAAAGCAAGAAAAAGAGGGTTAAACGGACGAGAGGGAGGGTAGCTCCCGGCGGATTGAAACCAGAGTTCAGCTTGGCGAGCCTGAGCCGGAGTTTCTTGTGCACCGAAATCGAAGAATCGAACTGCATCGAACTCGTAATCCAAGTCAATCTCGTGAGCAACGAACACCTGTGGCTCTATTTCCATATCTTCCTCTTCCTCTTCCATCATCATCGTCGCTTCTTCCTCGCTGAGATAGGTTTTCATTCAAATGCCAAATGGCACCACTATCATTATTATTATTATTATTACTATTATATTTAATGTAAATAAATATTTTCTGCGTTCAAACTCTTGAACTGAAAGAAAGGTTGTCAGTGCCACCCTTGAAGTAGAGTGAGTAGTGTTGAGTTCAGTGTTGAGGTTTTGCAATTACACGGAATAGAAATAGAAATGTATAATAATTAATTATGAATTACGATGAATAAAATAGAAATAGACTTACCATGCTGCCATCGATTTTGTAATTTTGTTTGTGTGATTGCGGTGGGACCCGTGTGAAGTAAGTAAGTAACGACCAACGATCCAAAATTTGAATTGTATGGGACAGTGTGTTTGGACGGATTCACCCTTTGGATATCATATGACATATGAGAGTGAGACTAACTGAGTGGGTGCTACAATTTGAAGGGAAGTGGTGCTTTGGGCTGCGTTATGTGTGGTCACTGCCCAGACTCAGACTCTGCGATTTCGGCGCCTCCTCGTTTACCTTTCGCAATCCATCGTATTCGCAAAATTCTCCCTAACGTAACGGCTCTCTTTCTTCGCTCTTGGGCTGGGCTGGGCTGTGCCGGGCGGGGCCTTTCCGGGTAACAATCATATGCAATCCATAGTAGGGGTATACTATTGGCACTATTAAATGCTATTTGAACCCCCCCCATTTCAATAAAAATAAATAAACATATTCCTCAACCAGTGTTATTAATTAAACTCGGAGATATTGCCCTGTCCGATCAGTTCAACCAAAAATCAAACCTATGTATGGTCTATTCGGTCATCAGATCATATCGGATGTGCATTCAAATCAAGATGGTATCATTAAATCTATTATAAACAGATATAAAACTAGGAACTCGTTGTTGACTTTTTTGATGTATTTTTTGGTATGTTGCATCTACACGCTATCCTATGTCTATGATTACATGCTACCCAATTACAACTATTGTATTTGCATGCTATCCCTTGGTTTATTTGGCACAAACTTTAACACAAACTTTACGTGCTTATTAAATTTATATTGATTTGCATGTTTATTGTGTCATGTATACAACATATCAAACACGCAAATAAAGTGTGCTCTATAGGAAGGACGAGACAAGACCATCTCGAATTGAAACATGTATCATCAACAACTTTAATGTGTAAACAATAGATGATGAAAACGAAAGTAAAGTGACAAGCTAAGGATGTAGAGTCAAATTGCATTAGTTGTTGTCATGGCAAAGGCACAAAAGGTACATAATATAACATTAAAGCTAGTAGAGGGAGCCATTGACTATGGACACCCCTTTATAGAAGAAGTCTTGTAGTCACTTCTATATTAAAGTCCTACTATGACCATATGTTCCTTGACTATAGAAAAATTTGAGTAAGCCATTATTAAAAATAGTTATATGGATAAGATTACTTATATATATTTAGATGAATTTGTTTTGAGGTATGACAAGAAGTTAGGGTTGACTTATCATGTGTGCATATGATATGACATAACAAATAAAGTCATGTTGTTTGTGTTTGTTGAGCAATTACATAGGGATACTAGCTAATTTGTGATATGACATGTACCATACATGTTTCTATTGTTGGGAAGTCATGCTCCCACCATCCATTATCATGTGATAAGGTCATCATATTATATAATGGCAATGCTTGAAGTTAGTTACTTTAATGCAATATCAACTACCATAAGTGGCTCTTACGTGATATTTTTATAGTTAAGTGACTTATACAAGCAACACTTAACAGTTGACAAGATAGTCTTTGCAATGCACACTTGTCTTTTACATCTCGTTAGTTACACAATCTTCATTGAAAAAAAATTATTTCAAGATCTTAGCAAATCCAACTTATATGCATTTATGTTGTTTCATCGTGTTTCATGTACTAACACCTCAATAATATCAACATGCATGACACCTACTAATATGTCAATTATATTAACCTCATAAAGGTACACAATTTATACAAATATGATTTCACAAGTATAATTTTTTAGTTTTACAATAAACATTCATGTTGGTATTATTTATAGACATTGATATATAAACACTTTTTAATATCAGTTACAAGCTAAATAGAACATATATTTAAACATAGTCTAATATATATAAATGAAAACCTTTAAAAGATTTAAATACTTTGAAACCACATAAATAATTTTATAATCTTTCTAATTAAATAATATTATTTAAATATCGTTTGAATATTATATTAAGATGTGATCATTTATAAAAAATATCGTATTTTTTTAACTTCTTTCTACTCAACATATACTTTTATACTTATCTACTCATTAAAATGATAAATCAATTTGGTTACACACAAAGAATTCTTTGATCCTTTTATCATATTATATATTATAGAATATATGTCATTTATTAAGGTAGTTAACGAGAAATATTAGCATTAGTCTGACAACAGATCATTGTTATTCCACTTCAAGGATTATTTGTATTAAAAGTGTTACACAACCCACGTTATTATTGAGAAATATCAGTTTAATGATTGATTTTCTGAATATTAAATCTTTTGGACCTCTATTAATGGAGTTAGTTTGGGAATTCTATCCAAATCATTTTATATCTTTGAATGGTCAATTCACATGTCCTTTTGCAGTGTGCGTGTCATTGAAAGGCTATGGTTCAAGTTTAGCGAAGGTCTTGGAACATATTTGACGACATGAAATAGTTGCGGTGATGTCGGAGGCGTTGATCGCGGAGATCAACTTTGCTATCTTGTTGTGTTTGGAACACTCATGCGCCACCGCAACAACGACGATCGTGGCTTGTCTGTGCTGAAGAGCCTTGTCAACAACCACGACGTCGATGCTGGGGGCGCTGGCGGCCACACTGTGTTCCTCTTCGTGGCGGGGGTTCTCGCCCTGCATAAAGCTGTTGACAAAGGCTGTAATCTGGACCACCACAATCTGAGTATCGATCTTGTAACGTTGCATATGGCGGCAAAGCATATCTTGTGGCAACGGGGTAGCATCTCTAAAAGAAAGGGGATTTTAGATTTAGGTTAAACAACACTAATTAATTTATAGTTTAAAATCTTAATTTTGTTTTAATAATAATTAAACGTTAAATTTTTATTATAATTACATTATTAAATAAAAATCTTGATCGTTGAACATTTAATTATTATATTTGATCGTATACTTATTTAAAAATAAATAAAAAACAAAAAACTAACAAATTTTTTTTCAGTGGTTCACTGATGAACCAATTGACGCGCTTCTTCACTTGACGCACTTCTTCCATGTAGAAAGTATCGTACGTAAGATCTAATGCCTTCATTAATAATATATCGTTATTTATAATTTTTTATAAAATAAACTTAATATTTAAGAATCAAGACCCATGTATTTTGAAAGGCAACTGCAGAGGATTTGAATTTCGATGGTTAAATATTTTTTAGAATTTTCACTAACAATTTTTAAAATATTTTAAGTAAATAAATTACTTCAGATGACCACTAAATGAAAAGTTGCTTTATATATATATATATATATATATAATTGTTATGATCTTAATGATTCTCAAAATTTGCATCAGCTTGGGAAAATTTTAATGTTGTCATTTTTATACTTTATCACTTTTGAGAAACTGTTACGAGTAATTGTATTTAATCTATATATCTGTATTTATAAATTGACTTGACAAACATCAATGAAAATATCAATCAATAATTATTAATTTAAAAATATTTGAAGATGTTATATTATCTTAAATATTCAATGTAAAATAAAATTAACAACTATATTAATATAAAAGAAAATAAATTACAATTATATTTTTTGAACTATGTTTAAATGACCTGCTTGTAAATATTAATATATATATGTAACTTAAAAACTAATTAAAACACTTTGACAAGGAGAAATATATATTATTTTTGTGATAACTAGTTTAAAAATTGTATCTAAAATATATATACGTAGTTTAATAGGATACAAAATTTTATACTAATAATATAATTTAAAAAAATTAAACTATCAACTTAAATGATAAATATATATACAAATATTATATTAAAGAAAAAACCAATAAAACTTATTGATATAATTATTAAGTTTTGAATGAGTTTATTTAACTTTTTCGTTGCTGTACAATAAATGAGTTTAATCCATATAACATTACGTTTTTCAGGACGAAGTTAAAGGAATAAAACTTATGAAACTGAAACATTGAAAATAAATTCTTTGAATTGAGACATACTATTTTTAGATATATGTTATACATCTAATAATTTTTTACGTATTAAAAAAAATTATATAATAATTTATACAATTTTATTTTTGTGTCCATCTTTCTCTATCATCCTATCATTTATTAAATTTAAAATTTTAATTTTTTTCTTCTTTTTCTCTTGGTTATATTTTTTATTAGATAAATTATTCAACAAATGTCATTTCTCTTATTCTCAAATTTTTTAATTTCATGAGGTGTGTTAAATTTAAAATTTAAATTGAAATTAAATAAATTTATATAGAATTTTTAATTTAAGTTCATTCGTTACACTTTAACATATTTTAAGCCAAATTGTATTGGATTAATTTAATTTTAAATTAATAATTTTGATAATCCAAATCATCTCTTAAGTTGAAGGTCAAACATCTTATCCCATTATTACACGAAAATTTAAAATTAATTACAACAAAATTAGTAGTTAATTTGTAGCTAATTTCTGGTAAAAAGGATTACCTACAATTTAACTATGAAAATACTATCATTCATAAAAAAAAAAAACTATAATGTTATTTGTAGCATAAAACAAATAACTAGTTAGCTTGAAAAATAACCTTAGCTAATTTTTAAAAATCTTTGGCTAATTTGTAACTAATTTATTGCAATATATTATTAAGTTTTTTTTTTTTTCAAGTTACATAGCTGGGATTTTTCATAGTAATTATAATTTTTACTACCAATAAATTTAGTGGCTAACCCAAAACTAATTTACTACTCATTGACTTGCAAACATTTTTCTAACTAAATTTAAATATTAATTTATTTAAAACATCTTTTATAGTCATAGTGCATCATGTTTGCGGGCTTTTTCTCTCTTTGGGTCATGCACTCTCTTTTCTCGAGTTAACCTTTCATAAGCCCACTTCGTAGTCTTCCCTCACTTTCCCGATCTCTCTCTATATGTGGTCTTTTTTTCTGAATGGCAAGCTATGATATCTTCAACATCTTTCGTTAGAATCACAGATATTCCTTTCTTCTCTATGCAATTTTTTATTGTAAGAGTTTTCCTCTAAATGATTTCAACTTGAACTTGGAATCACAAGTTTGCAATGCCCTGATCATTTGTAATGAAGTGCTTAATATCTCTCTTCTTTTCTCAAGTTTTCTTTGCTAGAACTGATTGTGATTTAGTCATTATTGCTACTGTGATCGCAGAGTTCAATTTTGTTTTAGATTCGCTCATTCCAATTTCTTTTGTTTTTCATTTCTTCTTTTTTAGGTATGAAGAAAACGGAATTAGGAAAAAAAAAAATAATCGTCCAGGGTTTACGTTAAAGAAGGGGAATTTAAAATTATAAATTTCCAAGTTGCTTGACTCATTTTTATTTAACTTTTTATTTCTTAACAACACAAATAATATTCATTTGAATTATGCATAATATTTGTGTAGATAATAATAATAATATTATCATGCTTTTAATTGATAAATTGAACACAACTTTTTAATAAGAAATATATTCACAAGTTACAACTTCATATCATCACATTGCAGCGTAAAAAAAACAAATATTTATTCATCACAGTGCAGCATTAAAAGAATTTGATAAATTACAACATTTATTCATCTACATTTTTCAGCAACACATAATTAATTTATATTTTTTTTTTGTTTTAAATTGTAAATATATTGAAGTGTAAATTGAATATGATGATATGAATAATAAAAGATAGTTTAAACAATAATAAAATATTTTTGTATTGTTTTAAGTTCAAATACTTTGAAGTAGAAAATTTGTGTTAAAAACAACCAATAGGAAATGAAAAAAAAAAATGACAAAGAAAAGAAAAAAAAAGGTTTGTATATTTAAAGACATGGAAATAACAATAATAATAATGTATTTTAAACTTAGAAGATTATATATGTATATATATAAAGATTAAAATAAAGATATCTTTATTAGACTCTTATCATTAAAAAAATAAAAATTAAAACGTTATTTAATATTAAATACTAAAATAAATAAAGTAATCTTCAAAATATTAAAATTAATTTTTTAAGATAAAAAAAATCATTAAGTACGCGTGCAACGTATCAAGAAAACTAAACACGTGTACACGAGTGGAGCTAAGACTTGAATGATCGGGGAAGTCAGGGAAAAACTCATCCTTATCAACAATTAACTTGTCTTATATTCAGGACTCTTTCAAGAATACATACATCTTGTCCTTGTTTTTCAGTTTATTTTTCCTCCAGAAAAAAAAAAGCAAAAAATATTAAAAGTGGTAATGGATTATCTTGATATTGAGAAGTAGTATAAGTTATTAACTATCAAACTTTCAAGGCATAACTTAGTTAATTTAACAGTGTGCCTATCTTGTTTAAAATTCTCAAAATTTTGAATTTGATTTCTATTAGTTAAAAATTTTTCAATGTCAATTATATATCTCATTATATTTATAATTAAATATAATTCTAGGTCTTTAAATATTAATTCATATTAATTCTAATCCTTCTAGAATATACCTCATACAATTTGATAGTTAATAACTTTTTAAAATTTGACTTTTAAATTGTTTATTTAATTCTGTTAAGTTTTTAGCTAAAAGTTTACAACAATAATTATTTTAACAATATTATTTTTATTTTTAATATTAACATTCATCGTGTCCTCCAAAAATAAAAAATCATATTATTAAAAATAACGTGATCCTTTTATCATAAATCTAATAAAAATAGTAAGATATTTTTTATCACAGCAAAAAAAATTAACTCTGAAAAGTTAAATTCTCATTCATTCCCATAAAAAAATTTTAAGTAAAAATTCAATTAAAAAGTAAATTTATGAAAATGTTAGATTTCCAAAACTAAAATTTAAAACATGCATATCAAATATAAAAAATCAACATTTCTAATGTAAGATTCTTAAAAAAATTTGAAGAGTTTTTTTTATTAAAGACTCGTTAATAGTTTAAGTCTCAATCAGATTATCTATAATAAATGAGTAACTTGTATTTAACAAAAAATAATAAAATTAAATAAATGACTTAAAAGAAAATTTTAAATTTTTTAATAATTAAATATAATGAAATTATTTTTAAAGAACTAAAATTAATATAAATCAATATTTTTAGTGAATGAAAATCATATTTAATCCATGTAAATTTTGAAGAAGTTTATTAAGTATACCATTGTGTATTTTGTGCATTTCACATGCTTATTTTAATTCTAAATGAAAAATTTAAATCACATAAGAAATAAAAATACCATTATTGTTAGATAATGAAATTGTATATCTTAAAAAACAAAAGAAAACTATAATAAGAGATGATCATTTGTAAAAATAAGGATGCTGTTTTATAAAATATAGAAATAATTGAAGGAATAAAGCTTATGAAATTGAGATGGAAACTATAAAAATAAATTATTTGAATAAAAATTCATTATTTCATGTCTTTCAATTTTATACGATGGGTTAAATTTTAAAAGTTAAAATTCAAATTGAGAAGGATTAAAATTGTGTAATAGTATGAGAGAAATAAATAAAAAAACATAAATAGTACAATAAAAGATATATAGTAAAAGAAATGTCATGTAACTTACTAAGAAAAAGAGTAGATCTTAAAAATTATTTTGTTCGAAGGCGAATACTAGTATTTATAACAAGGAAATTAATTTACAAAAATATAAGTATATTTATCCTTTAATTTATATTTAAATTAATTTTCAGTAGCAATATCGTTATATTCTATTTTTAAAAATAAATTAAGTTTGAATATATTAAATGTTTGTTTATCAAATTAGAAACTCAAAATAAAATAACTACGGGTAAAATTACCTGTAATACATAAGCTAAACATGTGTTTTTGAAGACATAATTATGGTATTGTCTGTATAATTTTTTCTTAAAATATTTGTAGGAGAAAAAATAAAAAGATAAAATATATTAATTTTTTATAAGTTGAAATTAATTTATAAATTTAGTTTTTAAGAGAAGTTGGACTACTAGACGATAAATTTTCTATAAAAAAATAAATGTATAAGTGATTTTAGATTACGAAAAAAGTTCAATATATTTTTGTTTTTTTCCTTATAATTCTTTATGAAAAAAAATTACTCAAACAAAATCTAATTGCACTTTTTAATTGTTCAAGTTTGAAGGTGTTTTCAATTCGTAATATATATATATATATATTAAAAAAAGTTAGTCTCCATTTAAATTTTATTTTATCTTAATTTATAAAAAATATAAATATAAATATAAATATATATATATATATATATATACACGTTTATACTTTACAAAAGATAAAAAAAATATTATTCGTATCAAACAAATGAAATAAA
>JAMLFT010011421.1:0-11111 GCA_026544285.1 Pachyrhizus erosus
ATTTATTATGTATATTCTTATTTTAATTATCTATTTCTCCTATTTAGTAATTAATTTAATTATTCTCCTATTAATTAATTAATATTTATATTTCCTAATTTATTTTTGCCTACAAACCCTTTAATAGGTAATTAAATTTCTTAATGCCTTGTATTATCCACATCTGAAGGTCAGACATAGATGAGCAGATTAATCAATTAATTAATTTATAACTAGTTCTTTTTTTTCTAAGATTAATTAATAAATAGAACTTAATTAATTTTAGTTATCCTAATTCTAAATCATTAATCACCTTAGAATATTTAATTTCACTAATTATAATTTTTACTAATTTATCAATAAATCTTTTGTGTCATGAAAACTCCAATTTTATATTCTAGTAAAAACATTCAAATATTAATTAGCCTAATTATAAGTTAGAATTACTAATTTTATTAAGACTTCTTTTATTTTAATTAATTTTATTTTACTTAAATTTATTAACTAATTAATTTGAAGTTTAAGATTCTAATTATTCAATTTAAACTAATTTGCTCTTATTTACTAAATTGTCCTTAATGAGTTGACTTGTCAATTAATTCTCTTTGACTTTTGTTGGTAAGAGTTAACTAGTCTTTAACTTGAGTTGATCAAGATTTAATCATATCTTAATCAATATTTTCTCAGTCTAATCCCTTTAGCTTTTCATATTTATTATATCTTAGTTAATTATTTTATGCTTAGTGATTTAATTCATTATTTTTGAGCTACTAATTATTATCGCTATTACTATTTTTAATATTAAATTTTTAGGTTGTTACAAAAGTTAGGGAATGTGCAAGAATAATCATAAAGAGATATAAAGTGAATTTTAATAATTAGTTGATTAAACCTAAAGATGAAAGGTTTAGGCTAAAGAAGCAAATCACAACTCAACATCCTTATATATTTTAATTGGTTGGAGAAACTTATCGGGGTAAAGAAAAACATGTGGGTAAATAGGTTGATGTCATACAAGATGTGTAGTTTAACATCAATAAAAATGAGGATAGGAATTATTACAAAAAAATAAAAGATAGGAAAGGCATTTTGACTATTAAGTTATTTAATGGATGTGATAGTTAAAAAATTTAAAGAAGTTATCAAAAGTTTAAGTAAATAAAATAAAGGATAAATATAGAGGGGATGGAGAAAGTTGCAAGCGCAATATTGAAGTAAGAAGTTAAATCAATCCAATTCATTTAATCTAATTTCTAATAGTGAAATTCAAGTCTATAACAAGTGGTTATCAAAAGGCACAAAAAATCAATTCAACAAGTGAGGTATGAAATTTTAGGAAGTCTTTAATAATAGTTAATTAGGGTGACACATTCCAACTAATAGATCCATGAAAAGTTGATTGTTTTTGAACCCCATAAATCATACGCAAGAATGAAAGTAGAGAAGAAATAGAAAATGGAGAATATTAGAGATAGAGATGCAACAATTAACAAGGATTGACGAGTCAATGAGGACTCATCACAAATATCTTGGGTCTTTGATAATGATAAAGAATTTCTCTCTCAAAAATTAAGAAGAGTTGAAAAACTCTCTTACCAGCATAAAGCTACTTTTATTTTTCATCAAAAGTTGTTATAAAAAGTGTAGCCCCAACTATATATAGTGTCTATGAGTTTAGAATCCTAAAGTGTGTGCTTCAAGGCTTAAGAGATGCACAAAGTAGGTTACATAGTGACTTGTGCCCCAAGTTTTCTTTAAAAACCCATAAAAGTGTAACAAATTTTGTTAATCTTGCTTATTATACATGACTCACTTAAGCTACAATTCATTTGAACAAAATTTTCTTTCAATTGCAATTCTTGCTTAAGTTGGCTACATGCTCGCTTAGGCTACAATCCTTATTTAAGCTAGCTACAGGCTCGATTAAGCTACAACTTGTAAAAAAAAAAAAAAATAGTTCTCTATCCATAACTCACTTAAGTGAGTTCCAACTTCGCTTAAGGGAACTTTGAGGCTCTAAAACTCCTCAAGTACACTCCAATTGACTTCTTTCAATAGGTTTTCATTCTTGAACATCATGTTAAGTCCTTGATTGATCTTTCTATGTATGGTATCTTGTAGAACCTTGCTCTTTGATCTTATAATTGAGCCTTTGAAATGAAGTTCTTCTCTTCTTTTTCTTCTTCTTAAAGGTTATCTTCCCCATTATCTTTAAGATTTTCTTTGTTTTGATCACAACTCTTCATAGATATACTTCTATCATAGGGTGATAAAGGTTTAGTAGTCCATTAAATAAGTGAGTTGCAAAGTAGTTTTAATGTGTAGGAAATAGAAAGCAATAAGATGAAGTAAAGGCACATCAAGGGTAATGGGAGAAGTATGAAATAATAATTTCAAATGAAGATAGTGGCTTGTAACATTATAGGATAAGAGGGAGTTTAAAAAAAATAAGTTGAGACAAATGGTACAAACATAGATGGTTGATAAGTTATGCAATCAAAACATCGAAAAAGAAGTATTCGCTTAGAACTTGTATTGCACTATATAGGAAATGGTTATTACAGTTGGTTTTTGAACCAATAATCTTGCAATTCTAGTGGTTTTTTATAACTTGTTTTGAAGTAATGAAAACTTTTAATGAAGATAATTTTGTAAGGGGTTAAAGGTGGATGGTGTGCTAACCAAGTTAAGAGTTTTAGTATTAGTGTTTACATGGACCTTGTAACTTATTAGGTAAAATAAAGGTATGGTAGCATATTATAGAGTTAAAGGAAATATGTAAGGGTTTTAATAAGTGTGTTAATTACTAAGGGTGTTCATGACTCACCTCGTTCCGTTGACCTAACTTAGTCAAGAAGAGTTTTTAATAGGTTCAAGTTAAAGAAATTAAATTTGATGCATTTTGAGGATGAATTTAGGTTATACTTCAAGTGATCCTGATAACATTATGTAGTAATAATACAAATTTTTAACTTAATAAATGATGTTTTTGCATAACATGATATAATATTTATATTATTTATTATAAAATATATATTGTAAATATACCTTAATTGTAATAATATACTTCTTGAAATTTACAATTTAACTATATATAATATTAAGATTAACACATTATACCAATAAGTTAGGTTAATTTGGTCTTGTTTCTTATATTAACAAGTGTTAATTGGATTGGGTTCAAGTTCAAAAAATTCACCTTATCAAATTTTTGGGTTTGGTAAGGGCACAACTTAATCTATGCTAACTTATCTCATAGACACCCCAATAAATTGTAATCAGGACTTCAATACAATAACAATATTGTGTGGAAGGAAGGAAGTTGTAGTTTTATACAATGATAGAATGAAAGAAATGACAAAATTTATGAAGTTTGTGTCATAGGAAAAATTAATCTATCCTTTATTATAAGGAAATATACATGGTACAAAAGTGATGGTATTGCTATTAGTTGTTTGAAAAAGTTATTATTGTTAGAAAGATGGTCAAATAAATGGGTAAATTTGATTAAATGGAAGTAAGGTTTATACATCGTTGTGCAAGAATATTAAAGGAAAGAGGCTTAAACCTTTTAAATTGAGAGAATAGATGCAATGGAAAATAGGTGTGAGAGGTCCTAAATTAAAAATTCTAAAAGTTTTTAATATGAATTTGTTAGGCAAATGGAGATGGAGGATTAAAATTGAAGAATATGCTTTGTGGAAAGTGTCCAAGTTTAGCAAAAAGGAGGTAGATAATTGCTTACTTGTTGGGTAGCAAGCCTAGCATGCAAATGGTGGGTAGTTTTACATAATCTAGTTGAAGGGAGGGAATGTGATGTGTAATTGACTACAAAACAACCTAACAATGGGTGAAAAATTCTTCATTGAGATTGAAATTCACTATAGATTACATAATGTAGCTATAAATAAAGATGTTAAGATGCAAAATCGTGTTATAAGTGAGATTGGAGGATAGAGTTCTTTTGTTGAAAACCAACGTGTTTATATCAAGTATTAGATTCTATTACCGGTGAAATCTATATACAAAGCTATAATGATAGGACACTTCCTTTCGTTACGACATATGTACAGATCTCTTTGGAAAAGTTAGTGCCACTAAAAGTATATGCATTTTCATGGAATGTCTCATTTAACAAAATTTTCTATAAGGTCAATCTAGATAAAATAAAATTTTCAAATTATAGCACCAACTATAAGTCTTGCAAAATCGATGAGGAGACAACAAATCACCTTTTCTTTTTAATACATAGTGTTGTCAGAGTTTGGTCAAAGTGTCTAAAATAAACTGGTTTCTCCACAAAATTGCATATGAAATTCAATAATTATTTTATGTAGTTTGCTTATTTACCGGGTTGCAATTTTGAATCACGGACAGTTTGATAAGTATTATCGCACACAATATTATAGTGTATAAGAATGGCATATAATAAGTTGATATTTAAACGAAAAACTATAATTTCTTCTAAAGTTGTGGAGTTAATCAAGGTTATGATTCAAAGTGGAAGTTCTAGATTTGACCTATCCCTTTTAGTTAACATGAGTGATAAAAGGTAAAAGGCTTGTTATTAACTCTCAAATATCAGTACCTATTTATAGGTAAAAGATTATCAATACCATGTGTGATAAAATTGTGGGCACGTAGTTTTTTTCATCACGTAACATAGGGTTATTATTATCTTTTTTGGGACTATGTTTTTAAACGATCAATTAGCTTTGAATTCCTTTTATGAGTATTTCTGGTACTCATTTTTTTAATAAAGTTTCGTTCACTTCAAAAGAAATTGTTTGAAATATAAACTTTTTTGTTGGGTGATTAATAGTAATAAGCTTTTTAAATTAATGGGAACACAATTGTACAACTTGGGTTCGTCCCTAAATCATACTCCCTAACGTAAGCTAAAATATTTCTATATGCACAACACTCATTGTTCTATTTTCAATATATAAACAACGGAGTTTCAATATACAGGGAAACTAACTTTCCTCATTTATTCGGTTTTAGTCCCATACTCCTATTGCTTAAGTCAACCACATTTCAATCAACTTGCTTTTCTTAGTAAGTGTTTGGTCACACCTCTCAAAATATTTGACATACATTAGGACCATAACTTATTTATATAGCGTTAACATCTTTAATTGATTTAATGTGAAAATGTGAGTATATATGCATTACAAATGCCACCCAAAACACACACTAAACATATATAGAGGTTTTATTGCATCATAATACTCTAAACAAGATCCTCAATAATCTCGCACATTTAATTAGATGTAAAACATCTTAGCAAAAGTTGTGGGGATGGTAAACCAGTTCCTTATGGCTTGACAAATAGATAGGAGATTCTCCATTGAGATTGAGATTCATTATGATGGCAAATAATGTTAGAAGTGGAAATGGAAGAAATAGTTTTTTTATTGAGAACTAACTTTGGTTATCATGTTCCATTAAGTCTTGGATTTTATAACTACTAAAGTCTATATAGAGCGACAATGGCAAGAAACTTCCTTTCAACAAGTATATGTACAATTCTCTTTAGAAAAGTTATTACCATTAAAAATGAATGCATTTTATGGAAGGTCTCACTAAGTAGAATCTCCTTCAAGGTAAATATAACAAAAGAAAAAAGATTGAGTGGTAGGGACACTAGCTATGAGTTTCCCAAAATCTAGTAGAAGACATCATATTTTCTTTGAATACAAACTATTGTCCAGATTTGGGTCATATTATCTAAATTGACTCAATTTATCCACAACATTACATAAGAGTTGTTAAAATAATTTTATCTAGTTTGCATATTTATGAAGTTGCAATTCTGAAACATGGAAGGTTTGGTGGATATTATTGTCCACAATATTATGGTTTATGGTCGTAGGGTCTATATGTGAGGCACAAATCAAATGATATTTACAAGTATGATTGTCACCCATCTAAAGTCCTAGAGTTAATCAAAGTCATGATATGGTCATTGTTCAAATTTGAAGTTATAGATCTTATGCATTTTCTAGTTGACATAATAATCTTGGTGAGTGTATCAATTCTCAATTATCAATAATTTATTTAAAGATTAAAAGGTTGTGAATTTCATGTTAGATAAATTTGTGGAACATATGGTAATTTTTTTATGGCTTAAATATGAATTTGGTCTTCTAAAAAGTATGGTCTTTTTTATTTTATTTTTTAAAAAAACTTTAATTTTTTAAATATTTTTTTGTGTTTTAGTTTTTGTTATCAAGTAATAAAATTAAATGATGTCATAATGACTTTGACAATTTAGTGATTTATTACATCATCAAATAGTCTGACAAGATACTCACATGTAATTCTTTTAAGTAAATTGTGTTTTTAATTTTTTATCTATTTAAAATAGTTAATGGAATTAGAATAGTTAATGAGAGATTTAAAAATGCAATTTAATAAAAAACTCACACATGACTATCATATCTAACTCCTTAATAACGTAGCAAGTCACCAGGTTGTCAATGTCATTATTATATTATTATTGAACAAATAGTAGAGACTAAAACTAAAAAAAATACTTGAAAATAGATATTAAAACAAAAAAAAAACTTTAAATGGCCAAAATCAAAACTTTTTTTTAACAAAAAAAAGCTTAAATATCAATTTGGTCCTTGAAAAATAACACATTTTTTGTTATAGTCCTTAAGATTTTTTTTTTATTTTGATCCGTTAAAAATTATTATTTTTTGGCTTTAGTTCCTATTGTCAAGTAACAATATTAAATAATGTTGTAACGACTTTGACAGTTTAATGACTAACAATGTCATCAAAGAGACTGATAGGATAATCATGTGTAATTTTTTTTCCAATAAACTATGTTTTTAAATCCATATATGTTTAAAACATCAGATAACATTTAATTGGTTAATTGGTTATTTAAAATTTGACAAAAGAAAATATATGTGACTATCTTCTTAGAGTCTTAGATAACGTAATAAGTCATTAGACTATCAAAATTGTTGTTGTGATATCATTTAAAGAATAATAGGACTAAAATCAAAAAACTACTTAACATTAGGGACTAAAATAAATCAAATAAAGGACCAAAACCAAAAAATACTATTCATTAGAGACCAAATTGATATTTAAGTCTTTTAAAAAATTAAAATAAAAAATTCTATTTCCAAATATCAAAATTATATTTAATCTTTTGTTTGTTATATAGAATGGGGTTATTGTTATATTTTTTAGGTGTATGTTCTTAATCGTTTAGTTGGATTTGTATTTCCTTCATAAAAAATTCTAGTACATAACATTTTAATAAAGTTAAACTCCTATATACTAATAAACCTTTTTGTTGAGTGAATAATAGTAATAAACATTTTAATTCAATAGGAACATGAATCCCCATTGTGCAACTTGGGTTCATTCCTTAATCCACTCCTAAATGTATGAATATATAAATAATAGAGTTTCATTAGACAGGGAAACTTTCTTCAGTTATTCAATTTGAATCCCACATCCCCACTGCTTATGTCAATCATACTTTAATCTCTTTGTTTTCCTTAATAATTGTTTGGTTACACATCTCAAAATATTTAATGTACATTGGGATCATAACTTTTTTTTTGTAGTGTCAACATTTTTATTTGATTTAACATAGGCATACATACATTACAAATGTCACTCCAAACACACACTTAACATATAGAGGATTTAGTGCATCGTAACACTCCAGAAAAGATTGTCAATGATTTCACATATTTGGCATTAGCAACTTTAAAACTCTGTTCAGGGCTATAATTTGGCTTTGGTACTTGTCCACCTTGCGTTTCCATAAAGAAAGCTCCATTTTCAAAAGCATCTCCCACCGAATGAAATTCCCATGTGTCTCCAATTCCATTATTGCTTTTTCTCCATGTTACCTAAACAAGTTATATAGTTAACAATTTCCATGCATCCACTCTAAGTAAGAAATACCCTAAGTTTTAAGGTAACTAAAATTTGGTTTACTGAAACACTTAATATAATATTTTCGTCAATATTCTATTTCACTTATTAATGTTAAATATAAAATAAAAAAAATAGTAAACAACACTTCATTAGTTAGCTAGTTTTATTGCTTGATCAAATTACCTCCTTATGCCCTGACGTTGGTGCTATGAAGAGGTTTGATTGGCTTTTGAGGCTAGGCTCCATGCTTCCACCTATGGCATATTGCACCCATCCCATGTAAAGATTGTTCGCAACATGTGCATACCCATGACGAATTCTACAATGTTTTTAATTATTGAGACAATTAAAACCATTGACACATGTATTTTTAACAACTTAATTGTACAATTTAAGATTAGTTGAACGATTAATTACCTTGGCATGCGTTGGTGGCAATTAGGTCCAAAATAGTTATACACAACAGTAACCTTCATGTTCTTATCTCTCAAATATCCATCATCATGTCCAAGAAGCATAACTTTGTTTTGCTCCCTAAACCAATTGTTGGAGATAGTCACATCAGTGGAACCTCGTGTGACATCAATAAGACCGTCTTGACAATCATAAAGTGTGTTGTGATCAATCCATATCTTTGAAGCTGTAACCAATCGTATTGCATCTCCATCAACTTGACCCAAAGGTATCACATTTCCATTAGGACCCATTACCATTCCGGGAGCTTGAGGTCTACATTGATGAATTTTAAGGCCATGGATGATTACATTTGTTGTCTAATAACAAATAAGCATGCAAATGTGAGTCAAAAAGTGAATACATGCATTCAAAACAAAATGGAGAAAAAGTTATAATGTTAAGGATGGAAGTTTATATTAATGTTTGGTAAGTTAATTTTTCATAGAATTTTTTTTATAAAAATATTATAATTTCAATTGTTTTTAATTAATTTAGAAAATAAAACACTATTTTTTCTAAAAAATAAGCCTTGTGGAACATATAAATTAATTGAAACTAGTAATTACCTTAAAGATCATCAAGCATGCATTATCAACAATGTGAACATCAATACCTCGACCATCGATGGTGGTAAAACTACTAATAAGAAGGGGTTTCTCAAGCCTAATATGCATGTCTCTTTGGAATGTGATCCAAACTTTGCCTTGTTTTTTAGAAGCTCCATATCTCAAAGTGCCAAATTTGGGATTTATTGGATCGTCACTAGGATCAGTAACTTCATAATATATGAGGTCCTTACCAGTGTTGTTTATCATCTTCCCTGCATAGCCCACTGAACATATGGCAAGCTGTGAGCGATGTTTCCTCCATTCAGGATTAAATCTCCAGCATTGGTCGATCTCGTTCATTACCAAGCCTTCTACCTTGGATTGTTTGTTGGTAGATGTAACTTTTGGAGTGAAAATAGTAATGCTCACAATAGCTAAAACAAAACACCAAATGATGGAATTGATGACTTGATAAGTCATGGTTCGCTATACTTTTTCTTGAATTAATTCAAATTTGCAATATAATTAATTGAGTTATTGAGAAGAAAGGGATAGCAAGAAAGAAAAGCAATTTGTCAAGTTTTAAAGAAGTAATGGCATGAGTAAGTTATATTCTAGAGGTTGAAGTGGTTAGTAATTGCTTCGAACTCAGAAGTTTGTTAAAGTTGGTGTATCAAAGCTTTGGCCATGGGACTCTTATGATTAGATAAATTAAAATTTTAAAAAGAGAGGTTAAATCAGTTTTGATTCATTACCTCAAATCCATATTGTAAGTGTAACAATTAGCTAAAATTGCAATAAATAACTATAGGCAAACAAGCAAAACAAGCAAAAATAACAATGTTTTGGGGGAATTAAAAGATTGCCTATAACTTTGTATCAAACTAATTGTTATATTTGTAAGGATGAAATTCATCAATTGTTACGCGTTGTATGAGGTATTTTATTTATTGGAAATTATAAATAAAAAAGTAGTTTTAAGTACGAGAGAAAAATACAACATTAATTTAAAATATAATAAAAGAGATTATATTAGAAGCTTAAATTAATATAGAAATTTAAAAAAAAAAAACCAAAAATATTTAATTTGTAAATATTATCAACAATTATATTTCAAATAAAAAAATAAGTATTATACATATGAGATTTGTTAACACATATATTCTTATTTTTTAGTATGAATGTGTTAACAAGAGATAATTAGATATTATCTTAAAATAAATTATCGTCATAATTTGCTAACACCTTTGTACTACGAAATAAGTATATATTGTTAACGTACATACATTTCTTTCTCTTTTTTTTTTAGTATGAATGTGATAACAAATTTTTAATTAATTTTTTTAAAATACATTTATAATTGAACTTGTTAACGCACTCATACTAAAAAGAAGGGTGTGCATGTTTAAAAATCCTATATATATATATATATATATTGATAGGATTATTTCTACATGAGAGTGAGAGATTAAATCTAGGTTGTATAATCATACATGAATTATTCAAACAATTTAGTTATTATTAATTCACATGACTTTATGTGTTTTAAACTTAACTATTTAAAATAAGATCTAATATTACAAAAAAAATTCCCTCATTATATATGCTCTTTCTCTCTATATATTAAATATGATTATTCGTATGATTCATGTGTTTGTTAGTATATTTTAAAATAAATTTATTATTTTAATTTTTATTTATTATTATATTATTTTAAGAATTTAAAAAATATAAAATTTAGAGTATAATTACAAATAATTCATTTAAGTTTCAGAAAATTTCATAATAAATCATACACTATAATTTGTGATTGAATAATAGTGTAAATGTTTTTATATTTATGATACATAACACATTTTTTCATAAAATTATATAGAAACACTTTCGTTATTATTGATTCTTTAATTTATATGTAAATTGATCATTATGACAATTGATTTTTTACTTTTAATTTAAATTAATTTGTATTGATTAATTTCTTTTACTTACTCAATCTCTTTTCAATTTTCTTACCATAATTTATTTTAATTTTTTAATTAATTTAATAAATTTTAATTTATATTCTTTAAATTATTTGATTCTTTAATTATTATTGATCCAATAATTTAAATTAATTTATTTCTCCTGTAACATCCCATTTTCCAAATCAATGAAAATATTATTGTTTCAATGTAAATAAAGTAGTTAGTTAGATAATAAGAAATTTATTTAGCA
>JAMLFT010011422.1:0-11111 GCA_026544285.1 Pachyrhizus erosus
ATGTATTTTATTATAATAATATTTATAAAAAAATAAAATTAGAATAAATAATTTAATATTTTATTAAAAACTAAAAATATCAGTTATTTTATAATATTTTTTAAATTTACAATATTTTGCGACAGACGGATTAGTTTAGAGCCCACAATTTTTTCATGAATCTTAAAATTTGTCAAAATTCGTACAAAAGTTATTGGTAACAAATAGTAATACTTTATTAATTTATGTGGATGAGTAAAAAAAACTTAACAGTGGAAAAACAAAGGATGAATTTATTTAGTTTTGTTATATAACATTATTTTATAAAATGTGGGAACCATGCATTTGTCGGCATAGGCGCGTTTAATATTTAAAGCAAAACAATGTCCTTCCCATCCGCGGATTCTAAACGAATCCAAGTTTAACGAATAATTTGACATTCGCAAAAATAAGAGGAATCGATTCCCATGAGAACTATGTTCTCGTATACGAACTCAAATAAAGCAGAAAAATTCTTATTGTGAGGTTGAGTATGGAATTGACAACATTTCATGTGATCTTCTTAAGTGTTTTTTCAATTAGGTATAATTATTTAATCTTTATCATGATTAACGTGGAATTTTCAAAATTTTAATAATATTTTAAAAAAATATCTTACTTGTTCAAACTTATGTTAATAATACATCAAAACAATAATTTATATGTTTAACTTTATAATTTAAGATTCATACATACGTCTTTTATTAGTCCAGTATAACCATGATTGGGTCTTGGAAAATGTTTTGCTATTACTAAATTGTTTATAATAAAGAAAGAAAATTTAGTATCACGGATCCCCCAGCCTCCGTGTCGAGATCATGGGACCTCTTTTTAAGTTTTTTAAAATTTTGGTTAGTTAATATTATTTTTAGATACTCCATTTAATAGTTAATATATATTACGGTATTATTTAGATATTGATATATATATATTTTCAGTGTGATTCCATATTTAAAATATTTACAATACATTATTATTTAAATAAATTATTTATCTTAATTTTATCATATCTGTCATATTATATAAATTTAAGTATTTTATATAATAATTTATTTTAATATTAAATTTATTAAAATAAATATTTAAATTGAAGGTTATGATTAAAAAAATATTTTTTATTAATATTATTCAATTAAACAACTCATTTAAACAACAAATTATCAAATTAATTATTTTAATAAAATAAATTAAATAACAGTATTTTACTTTAAACAAATCATAAAAACATCTGTATTAAAAATGTTCTTAATAATTAACACCAGGTCAATATTTTTTATTAAGTAGTTATAATAAACACCTTTTATGTAATGGTGACTCAATCTTCTTAACTTAATGTTACACAATTAATGTTATACGAGGTCGTGAATACGTCACGTAAAATCAGATACTGACGTAGTAGTATTTTCCAAAACCTATTTAAGTCACCTAACATCATGCATGTTAAGTGTTAATCTGGCACATAAAAATAAATCTAAAAATTTATTGCTTGCACAAGCTAATTAATAAACCTTATAGTATCGAGTGTTGAGTGTTGACGTAGTCACTTTTAAGAAAATCTAAAATTTTAATAAAAAATTATTTTGCTATATTCTTTTAATTATTATATTTATGAAACAAAAAATGCAGCGATATAAAGCATTCGAAGAGGATCTATATGAAAAAAAACAAAAAAAGGTTCAAAAGTACCTAACAAAGTTCACAAATCAACATGAAAATTATATTAAAAATCATTTCTATTATAGATAGATATTACACATAAGGAAAATTTTGTTCATGGACAATCATTTTATTGAACCGTCAATCATTAAACTGTTTTACTATTCAAATATCCAACCTTTTATATTTGAACATCTTTCTCGATATTTTGTATTTATTCACTCAAAAACACAATGAAAATTTCTTTTCAGAAATTATTCAATCACACTTAAAAGTGATATTATTTTATACTATGATGACCATAAAAAATTAATTTAATTTAAAGAAAATCTTTACTATGAATGTTGATATTGCAAATGGTGGCGCAATGTGCGTGCTAAAAGGTCTAAAGAGAATTAGAGTTTCTCCCTCCACACTCCACAGACAACTGTCAAGTGGTGATAGCAGATGGGGTTTGCATTTTACTCCAGCGATGAACGATGAAGCCATAAATGTGCCAACTTAAAAACATTGTATTCAATTCATTACGTTGACAATTGCTGATATGGGTTTTCATAGAACTTCGTTATTGATGTAACGTGTACTTGCATTTAAGTATAATACTAAATTTATGCATGGGGAAAGATCTTCACCTCGCTTTATTTTACAACGCACAAAATACTGAAACCAATAAAATAAAAGTAAAAAATATATAAGGAAAGAGCATAGAAAAGGAGGGTCGTGTTTTATATTATTTTATATTAAATTATAATTCTTATTTTTATTCCTAATTTTAGTTTTTTATAATTTTAATCCATATATTTTAACAAATTATAATTTTAGTTTAATTTTTTTATATATTTTATTTTGATTCAATTGAATCTTAGATCTAACATATTTATTTAAAGTATCATAAAAAAAATTAATTAATTAAAATATAATATAAAAATTAATGCAAAACTAAGAATTATATCAAAATTGTAGATTTTTAAAATATGGAAAATAAAATAGTAGAAAAATCAGGATAACCAAAATCGTAGATCTAAAATTTAGAAGAGACTAAAATTATAATATAATCTTTATTTTATTTTAGGATTAAATAGTTTTGTATTAAATAAGATATTTTATATTTTAGTTTTTTAAATTTTTTATTATTATTTTATTTAAAAACTTAAAATTATTTATTTTAGTCTTTATTATTAAGTAACAATATTTACAAATAAGGTAATAATGACATTGACACTTTAGTGATTTGTTACATCATTCAAAAGTTTGATGATGATATCACAAGTAACATTTTTTTTCAAACTAGGTTTTTAAATTTGAAGAAGTTTGAAGGTAGAAACTTAAGATTCTGGAAAATAAAAATAGAAGACTATTTGTATTAGCCCTTAACGGGACAAAAGCTAGAAGACATGAAACAGTTAGATTAAGAGTTATTAGATCGACAGACACTTGGTGTGATCCTATTGACGTTGGAAAAGTTTGATGATAGAGACTCCAGATTCTGAAAGATGCAGATAGAAGATTATATGTATCAGAAGTTGTATCAGTCTTTAACAAGACAAAAGTTAAAAGACATGGAACAGTTAGACTAGAAATTGCTAGATTGACAGACACTTTGTGTGATTCGTCTGACATTGGAGAAGTTTGAAGACAGAGACTTCGAATTCTGGAAGATGCAGATAGAAGACTATTTGTATCAGAAAAAGTTGTATCAGATAGACTGAGAATTGTTAAATCAGTAGACACTTGGTGTGATCTGATTGACGTTGGCCAAGAACATTGCAACTAATAAATTAAGACTTTGTATTACCTCAACTGACCTTTGAGAATAATTGATGATGAAGACACTACACTAGGTAATAATGTAAATCAAACTCCAAGTGAGAGAATTGTTAGAAATATGTAGTTTGGTTTTAGTTTCATATCGTGTAAATGATGAGAGACATTGTTCATATATTTCTATATAAGCAACCCCTTATAAATCTTTTGGTGACACACCAAAGAAATTATTAATTTGTTACATCATTAAAGAGTCTAATAAGGATATCACAAGTAACATTTTTTTTTTCAAACTGTGTTTTTAAATTCTTCATAAACTAGTATAATGTTATCATCTATTTTAAACAAATGATTTAAAAACAGTTTATTAAAAAATGTATTAACTATTTTGTTAAATTTTTTAATTTGATGATGTAATAGATCAATAAATTGTCAATGTCATTGTTATGTCATCATATTTTGTTTTAAATAATATAATTGTATGTTAAACCTTTTTGCTAACATATTTAGTTTTTTTTTTGCTTTAAAAAACTAATAACAATTATTTTTTGCTAGTGGGCTAAAAATTTGAGTTTTAGTTGTTTTATCTTTTGAGTTGATGACACTAGTATTTTTTATGAGCAACAATCCTACTCAAACTCGATAGGATTACTCTAGACAACAAAGTTTTTTTAAAAAAAATATTTAATACACTTGCATATCACTTGTAAAAAAAATCATTTGTATACCAAGGACTCAAATTTGAGATCATTAATTAAGTTAAAACAACTCAAAACCTATCAATGCATTCAAAATTTGATTTTATTTTGTTTAGGGTTTATAAAAGATAAATGAAAGATCATAAGAAATGTTAAGAAAAATATGGTTAAAATATAATTTATTTTTATATGTGTTGCGAATTCTCAATTTGGTCTCTATATGTAAAAATTTATTAAAATAATCCTTATACGTGTAAAAGTTATCTAGTCCTTGCCACCATTAATTTGTTTGTGCATTCTTAAATTGGTCCCTATTCGTTTGACATATTCTTAATTTAATCATGGTAGGACCAAATTAAAAATGTGTCACACGTATAAAGATAAAATAAAAAAAAAATGTGTTGCATGTATAAGAATTAAATTAAAAATGAGTTACATGTACAAAGATCAAATTAAGAATGCATAAAAAAGTTAAAGATCAACATATAATAATAGAGACTAAATTGATAAGTTTTGCACATAAAATGATTGATTTAATAAAGTGTTATGTTTATAAACCAAATTGAGAATTCGTAACATATACACAAACTAAATTATATGTTTAACATGTTTTATTTAAGAACAAAATACGTTTTATCTTTATTAATGGGAATAAAGTCAAATCTAAAACATAATTATACTCATAATATTTTTCTTTGTGAGGTATTGTTTATGAAGAATATGTTTCAATAAAACATTACTAGAAAAAATTAGGTAGACAACAATTTAATAAAAGAAAATACAATATTCTTTCCTATAAAATACCACTTCATTTAAAATATTATATAAAGAAAATCTTGATAAGAAAAAGAAATAAAGTATTTATCATTTTTGAAATTTTATAAAATTACACAAATATTTTATATTTTTTTCTACTCTCACACTAATTTTTTTTAATTGTTTATAAATTATTATATTGACATTCTTTATACATCACACTAAGTTATCTTAATTGTTTGAAAAATATTATATTATATTTTCTTACAAGAAAATGGTTATATACATTTAAAAAATCTAGTAAAAATGTTAAAATTTATATAATTTCATAAAATCATACAAATAATTAGTTTAGTTTACTAAAAAAATATAATAAAATTTAGAAAAAGTACAATGCATTATCAATTAAGTACTTTACATTGATGATCTATAATGTCTTCCAAATCCTTAATGTGTCATTCCTTTTATTTAGGAAATACATACAATGTTATCTTTATATTATATTATATTATATTATTCTGAACATGGTCTTAGAGTATCTTGTATTTATTGAATTATAATTTTCGATCAAATGCATTTTAGACTTTCTCGTGTAACACTATAATTTTATATTATCAGATGATGTCACTGTTATAATTTGTTTCAAATATATATTACCACGAAATATAATCATATCACTATATGTAAAAAATTATATCTTACTAATTAATTGATATAAACAACATGATACACCAATGCTTCAGTTGCGTTAAAATATAATATTTCAAGAATAAGTAATTCTTCATTAAGATATAACATATCTTTATTCACATGTGGTAACCTTATGATTAAGACAAGTCTTCATTATTCCTGGATATTTCATTTCATTTCATTTTTTATATAATTTATTACTTTTTAGATCTTTTCAAGAGTTTTGATCATATTCAAGTTGTCAAAATAAATGATAAATATACCAAATCTACATTCAAATAAGTTTATGAAAATATATAAATATATGAGGTCATTTTTTATTTTTAATTCAATTAATATTTACTAAATTATGCAAGTATGAATTGCTTCAATTCATAAAAAAATACATTCAATTTGATTGAATAATTACTAGTATAAAAATATTTTTAACAACTATTTTCAAAATTTTAGATTGATTTTATAAGTATATATAAAATCAGTCGATATAAAAAGTTGGCATTTTCTATAATAATTATAGAAGTGATGCAAAAAATAACTTTTTACACTAGTTATAACCATGTTCGATCTAGGAGGTCAATTTTCTATATCAATTATATTCATATTTAATATAAATATAATTGATGTAACAAGTCTATTTTTAAAAAATGGTAATATATATTTTAAATTTCTGTAAAATTACAAATGTCTGAATTAGATCTCTCTAAAATTTTCACATTATTTAAATTACTATAGTTTTAAAATGTATTATTTTTTATCTTGATCATTATTTAAAGAAGTTTTTTTCTTATATAAAAACACTATCTAAAACATGTTAAGAAGAAAAAGTTATACATTTCATATTTAGAGGGAAAAAATGTTTCAAAATTAGAGAAATTGAAATAATAAGAAAAATTTAGAGAACATAATCTAAACATTTGTAATTTTAGAATGATCTAAAACATATTTTATCCTTAAAAGAACAATTAAACTACAGTTACATTGTTTCTATAAGATACACAATTTCAATTTGAAAATTACAAATACAAATAAAAAACAAGTATAGAAATCTCATCTTTGTTATTTAATTTCTAAAAATTTATTAATTAAAATTAGTTACTCATTACAATAATTAAATTCAAAAAAATAAATGACACACACAATACATTATTATATCAAAATAGAAGTGCACCTTTTCCATTTAGACATGATAAATAAATTCAAACCTACGGGGTACCTGTATGATTAGGGTTGGGTTCATGTTAAAAAATTTCTTAACTTGTGATGGAAGGTTGTGGTAGATTTTTTTTTTTGTTATTGATTTATTTTTATGTTATTTAAATTAAAACACAAATATTGATTTAATAAACAACTTATGTAAAAATATATAAGTAAAATAAAAATTTAAAATGTTTGTCGGGTTTATTAAACTTGATAATGATAAAACTTGGAAATATGATGTTGAATTTGAATTTTTTATGCCTAACTTTAGAAACTTGATTAGATATGACAAAAAGAGTTATTTTAACATATTTTGGTATACACTACCATTAGTTCGTTAAAAATAAATCAAGGTAAGTTGACCTACTTAACATATATGGATTGAAAAAATGCAACTTGTCTCATTTATAAGTGAGTTGGTGAGCTGAGGAATTACACTATAAAAAAATATAAAATTAGAAAAGTAAAAAATATAAAACTAAAAACATTATCTAATAAAATAATTTTAGGCTTCTACTAATTAATATCTCTTTCATGTGTCCACTTGATAGTTTTTAATCGCATTATTCCACCTAACTCTTTTATCTACTTTGTTTACAATACTAACAACAAAAAATGTCCAAGATACACATCTACCTTAATTATTCCGCTCTTAACTTAAATGTTGAAAGTTATACACGATGATATTTTTATGCCAACATGAAATGAAATTTCAGAATCTTATACTATGTTTTAATATTTTTTTACATAAATTTAAAAAATCATTGGAACAATGGGTTCACCCATCTTAGTATATTATGCGCTCATTTTTTGGTGGACAAAAATGACTTGGTGAATTTAATACCCCTAACTCGTCCTGCCTAACAAGTTGGCCATTTAAGTTAAGCTTATTTTACCACCCATAACTTAATCTTGAAACCATCTTGCCTTTGTAAGCTAGGAGTGGAGAAAACTAAATTAGCCTGATTTAGTTATCATGCTTGATCTTATTACAATTATTAATAGAAATGTTAAAACAAGTTTAACTGGATAAGTCAACTCGTATAACCCATCTAATATATTTTAATATAAATATATATATTTTTTCTTATTACCTTACGAATTAACTAATTTACTAATTGCTTTATTTTATATAATATAAAAGTATACATAAAATTAATGTCTAGAATTATTTTTAGACAAATTATTATTCATTTATTTTGTATTATCTTCTTATAGATTATAAAAAAATTTCTTTCTTGTATAAATTTATTTATTTTTTAGATATTGATATTTATATGGAAATTTATTAATACAAAAATTATATATAAAATAAAAAATTATGGAAATGAACATTTTTTAAGAAATTAAGTAAGAGAGTTTATACTTAACTCACGAAAATAAACAATTTAACTAAAATCGCACATAACTCAAATTTATTAGGATGAAATTATTATTTTTTAATTGATTGTTATAATAATAATTTTAACATAAATTTAGTTTTTAATGGAAATTTGTATATGAATAAAAAATATTTAAAATAAAGTTTTTAGACATTATTATTTATTATTTGTTATCTTCTGACTTATGTAAACTATTATAAAATTTCTTTTACTTAAGTAAATTTAAATTTATACGTTGATATCTCTATGTAAATATTTTACTACAAAAATTATATTACATATAAAATAAAATTCACGGGGAATGAACATTTTTACGAAATGAAGTAGGAAAAAGTATGAAAATGTAGGCTGAATGTATAATTTGTTGTAGAATTAGTTGAACTTTATAAATTTAGACAAGAAGCTTTTCAATTAAGTATTCAAATTCTTTTCCTACTTTAAGAAGCATTTTTATTACATTTATAATATTATATTTTTTTAACCTAATGGAAATTGAGTTTGATTTTATTTTTTTCTTAAATTTTGTAATTCTTTTATTATTTTAACAATTTAGTCCTTCAGTTTTGTTATAATTTATTTTATATTTTTATAACAAATATAAGTAAACATTACCCGATGCGAGGCATGAGTCAACAATCTAGTAATTAATAAAATATAATCATGATGTCCTAATAAGAAGTAAGTATTATTTATTGAAAAATATAACAAGAAATTAATGTGATAAAATATAATAAGAAATTAATTGTTGTTATAATTTCTATAATAATTATCATAAAATTCAATAATACACTTGATAGTTAGGATTTGGATGACAATTTAAAAATACTTTATACTAACGGTACATAAATTATTATTCTATTTTTTTTATCATAACTATTTATTATTTTTTTCTTATTTCTAGATATTTTATTCTTAACAAGTTGTTTATCTTTAGAAAAATATTATTCTGTTTGAAATTATTATTTTTCTCACTTTATTAAAAAATTTCATTTTAGAAAATTAACACTTCATTTTATATAATTAAAATATCACTAGGATTTAATTATTTGACAATTTCATTTTGAAATTCCAAAAATTTGTGGTTCGTTCTAAATCACGCCGACATGTATCCATATATATATATTATTATTATTATTATTATTATTTAAAAAAAAAAAACACAGTTGTGTCCCAACAAAGATATACTTCGGTGACCGTATGGAATACGTTAAATTGCAATAAAATGCATTGGATTTTTTCTAAATATTTATATATTTTACGTTGTACACTGAATTGTTAGGGTAGTGTTGACTGTGGACTCTCAGACCATCCAATGAAAAGTGTAGAGAGTTCGTTTTTTATATTTCTTGTCCACATCCAGTGTTTCTCATGTCCACATCCAATGAAAACTTGGCCGAATAATTGCAAACTTAGAGAAAACGATTTGTTATCATTAGTTAATTAAGGCTACAATACCTTTTTTTCCTTGTTCTATTTTAGTAAAATCCGTTTTGTTCTTTTATTTTCTGAAAGGTTCGTTTTGATATTTTAAATTTATAAAGTTACTCAAAACAATTATTCTATTAGTTTAACACCAATGATTAAAAACTACAATAATATTTAACTGAATTATTTCAACATTTTTTTTATTGAATAATGAACGAATATTTGAATCATATAATACAGTCGTGTATGTTTCTATCACACTTCACACATGTGTGAGTAATATAAATACTAGAAGACCATATAAAGATTGACCTTGTACATTATGAATAATAGTTTAAGGAGGTTAAGATTTATATATCTCGTGATGTTATGTTCAATTGATAATTAAGGACTAATAACTTGATTAATACAAGAAGTAGAATTATGGATTACGAAGTCCATGAGATATATATATAAAAAGTTATATTTTTAAAATAATATATTATTTATTTATTATCTTATTTAATCATTTATATTATAATAAAAATTTATTGACTTATGCGTCAAAGTACCTTTTATAAATACATTCAATCTATTTGATTAAAAATAAAAAATATTAAAAGATGATAAGATATCAATATTTTTTAAAAAATGATTTAAGTATCCTTTAGATAAATACAATTTTAATTAATTTAAATATAGTGAAGATTTTTAATTGACATTATCATAATTTTAATTTATAATGAATTGACACTTTTTATATATTAACGTAAACACTACAGAATTTTGATTTGCCAAAGTCTAATGCATTTGCATTTGTCTAATGATAAAAGCCTCAACATTAATAGATTTTCCAATTCATAACTGTAAGTCGATTTTTGAAAATAATTTGCATAGTAGGTTATCTTTCTAAATGAAGAATAAGACTGAGAAATGGAAAACAAGGTTCATGAGGAATAGGGAAAATGCATAACTTTTTAGACAGAGAAAAAAACACAGTATGGAGGAGCTTGAAGAAGTCAAATTAATGAAAATTCCATCAAGAAGCATAGTGTGGATGACAATGTTACACTTAGATAGTAAATAAGGGTTGGTTGATGTGTCATTCTCCTTGGTCGAAATTCATGTTGATTTGTTTGTTTATAAATTAAAACTATGTCAATGACAACTAAAAATTGTTAATATTTAAATTAATTATTTTAAAATTTAAAACATTAACAATGATAGTGTTAAACTAATTGAATGATTACTTTAAATAATATTACAATTTTGAAAGATAAAAAAGAAACTCATATAAAGATAAAAACAATTTACTAAAATGACAAGGGACCAAAACAATTCTTTGATCATTAATTAATAAAAGATTGATGTTAATAGGAATTATAAGATTTAATTAAAATATATTTTAATTTTAATATACTATCCCGTCTTACAATAAGTATCATGTAAGAAGAATTTTTTTTTTAAAAGAAGTGTCATTTTAATTTTTTTAATGTATTATTAATAATAAAGTTAATTTTATAAAAAAATAAATTATATAAACATA
>JAMLFT010011423.1:0-11105 GCA_026544285.1 Pachyrhizus erosus
TGTTTGAACTATTTTAATTCTTTGAATTTGTATATAATTTTTAATTGAGCCATTTTATTTTAATTGTCAATATTTTTATTAGGTTGTTAAATTTGTATTCTTACTATGACAAGTCTAATCGATTAATTCAAACAGTTAATTTTCATAATAATAATTAAATAAAATATTTAGTTAAAATATAAATTTAAAGACCTAATTGAAAAAATTAAAAACCTAAATAAAAATTGACAAATAAGTCAAGACCTATAGAATAATTTAACCAAACATTTACACTAACAATACATTAAATTTAAACTCAAATTATTAGCTTTTCCTTATCTAGTTATTTATTTATTTTTATTGTAATTACCAACCTTCAAACTCATTCACCAAATTTTAAAATAATAATGAAAAATTCACTATTAGCATATAATTTGACAATTAATCATTTTTATTAATACTAAGAGAAAAGAGACACTATGTGCCTTTCATATTTTTTTAATGAAAAAAAAAATAAAAGTTATATAATAATAGGTAGTTTTTGAAGGTAGTTATATAAATAAAATAATAATATATGGATGTATGTATAGGATAAAAAAAAAGTTTATATCAAAACTCTCTATTCTTTTTTATATACAATTATAGATAATTTGACAATTAATTGTTACTTGTTAAATGATATTTTTAAAAATTTGTAACCTATAATAAAATAAATTTTAATATATCAATGTAATTTAAAAAATATCAATTTACAATTTAATGATGATAAAATAAATTCAACCCATTGAAAAATGATAGGATGAGCAGGTGATTCAATCTACCAACTCATCCTAACTAGTCTTATTTAATTAATTTAGTGAGTTGAAGGTATAACTGTGCTGTACATTTAAATAAATTTATTTTTATATAATTAAAATATGAATAATATGTATGTATATAAATAAAATTAGTCTTAAAAAAAATAAATTATATTTCTTTAATATTTTCATAAATTTGTTTAGATAAATTTTCACAAGTCAACCCATCAACCTACTATTTATAACTCACTCTTTACCCGTCAATCTACCTTTAAATTGAACAAGTTGGTCTGATTTCCAACCCTATTATGTCTCCTAAAAGAATATAAACATCAATTTGAGTAAGTGCCTTTTATAATCCAATATATGCATAAAGATGCCAAGGAAAAGACGATTTGTACGAAACGACAAACGAAATTTTATTCCATGGTCAAAGAGTTAGCATCATGAAAAGATATTGAAAATTAACACGAATTTTCTTCCTTTTTTATTGAATTTTTTATATGTTCAAACCCACACTTTAATAATTTGAAAGAAAAAAAATCAGCATACCACTAAGTCAAGAAAATATAAGTAAACACAGAATACAAGTTACAATGAATATAATTTCAGGTTAAAATATTGATTTTGGACGACCTCATTATGACATATATGATATTACGTTCCAATTTATACATATCATTTAACATATACGTTAAAAAAAAAATCAAAAGCAAAAATTTGAAATCCGGATAAACATTTAAGAAACAATAAATATAAGAAAATAGCAAATTATGTCAGAAATCATGTCTTTGGCTCTTTGCATATATCATAAAAAAGCACCTATAGACAAGACAAACCAGTATAGTATATTCAATACAGTTTGGTTTGATTGACAATACACATTAGGACACAAGCACAAAATATGCCTATTGCCAGCTGATCAAATGAAATGTAATGCAGCAAAAGGTGAGAAAACAATTTTCATCTGTCTTCCTGTAGAGAGGAAAACTAACTGCGCACACATAAAACACGGTAGAAAAAGTTTGAGAATGAAAAAAATTCAGATCTGCAAGCTTATTTACGCGACTTCTGTCAAACTCATCTCATCTGTGGTCTGAACATCCTACACATGAGAGAAGCAGTATGTTAGCCATATAAGCCTTTTCACAACTTTTTGTAAAAACTACACGTCATTGGGACTTACCATATTTTCTTTGTTTCCCTGTGCATTATCTTCAATATGTGTAGGGCTGATTGGAACTGAGAAAGAAAATAACCGTGAGGTTAGACTAGTTGAACTCAAAAAAATGTCATTAGTATCAGAAAAGAAATATTGCTGTACTCTTGCCTTTTGTAACATCAGACTTCTTTCCTTGTTTCTTGACCTCTCTTTTTTCCTTGTTAGTTTGTTTCTTAGTTGGCTTTTCTGATTTTTTAACCAGCCTTGAACTCCCACTGTCAGAAGCAGGTCTTGAATTTGCCAAGTTCTTTTTGATATTTTCTCTCAACCTGGATCCGGGGTCATTCTTTTGGCTAGTTTCCTTCTTGGTTGACTCTATTTTAACAAGAGTTGGTTGAGTGGATTCAGTGTCCAAGGGTTCAGGTTTCAGTTTTGCATTATCAATGGTGGATGAAGAACAGCAATGCACTTCATCATCAGAGGATCGAGTTCCCTCCTCTGGCACCTGTGAAATGCTTTCAGAAACTTGGGGCTGCTCTATATTGTCTGCAATGTCATAGCTTTGAAGCAGTTCTTTCACTTCTCCAAGTTCAGCAAGCTGATGCCGGTCCACGTAAGATTTTAGCTCATCTTTCATCTTCTGGAACGGCTATGGTTGATGTTGAATCGAAGAATCGTGAAAGGGAAAAGAGTTTAATTAAATGGCCAAAAAAACAAGGGTAAGGATAATGCTAACTGCTGCAATCCGTAAAGATAATATGGCGGACAAGTGAATTAATAAATCTATTTGAACTAAAAAAAAGGTTAAAAAGGACTAATGTGTGTGTGTTTCTGTATTTTGTATTGCCTAATGATATATGGTGTTACCTCACATCTTGCCTCCGAGGCAAGTTTGAAGAATCCAAGTGAAACTGTGTGCTTAGCAGCAGACTCAGAGAGCTTGATCTGGTTTAGCCAATATGAAGAAGAAGATAGGAGATTGAACTTCATTCGGCTGGATGTTTTGGAAATGTCAGAAGTGGGAGTTTGGCTTCTGCTTTGAGGCCCTTGGGTAATGTTGCCAACCAACTTTGGGTTTGGAGTGGGAGATGCTTTCACAGGAATGGAGAGCCTTCTTGGTGGTTTAGCACTAGTAGACTTGTCCTTGCCAGAGAAATCAAGACCACCTACACTTTTGCTTACACGTGGAGTATTTAACCCTCTGAAAATGAAAGTAAGAGTTTTTTTAACATATACTCCAATTTTACATCTCACTCACAAAAGCCACCTGTTTCATGTTGCATTGGAGGAGACAGCGCAAACATCAAAGCAATTAAAAAGTACAGTAATTAATGGCAGAACTCAGAGATAAAAATGTACATGTAGATATAGCCATTAGGATTAGTAGAATATTCAGAGATCCCCAAACTATTTGTTTTTCTTTTATACATAACCTTCCGAGTTCCTACATTATTTTAGTCCCAATTCCCAAACACGTGATAGATAAACAAAGGAAATCAGCCTGAACTTCCAGAACAGAATATACAAAATTTGCAACTTGGAAGAAAAAAAAAAACTAATCATCCAGTCCACATATGATACTGATTTAAAAATCAGCCTTGTACAAAAATAGCTTCAGTTTTAGTCACTGTATAACTAAACTATTTTAGGCACCAAAACAAGAAACATTTTTTTTGGTGTATAACTCAAGAAACACAGTAAATCTCACATATAGGGAGCAAACAAGAAACATTTATTTTGGTGTTAAGTCAATAACTTTGTTTTTTTTTTCTTCAATACATGACTTGTTCCTAAATAAATCTCACATAGGTAGCAGACGAATAATTTAAACAGAAAAGGTAAAAAAACGCAATGAATCACATGTTCCGTATCCTTACTGGTGCAGAGGCCATGAATATTAGTAAGATCGAAATTCAATCTTTCGAAAATTATGTTAAAAAAATGTTCCTCCGAATTTTCCCATAAACTCGAGATAAGAGTAGAAAAACCCGATGATGTATTCTAACATAATAACAACAAAAGGTAAGAAAAGACCTTTTAGATTCAGAAGAAGTGAAGCGATCGGGTGCATCTGGCTTGTTTTCCTTGAGTTTAGAGGACGAGCGAAGCGCGTATCTCTGAAGCTTGGGTCTCCCAGAGTTTCCTGAAACAAAAGCACCCAATTAAATTGCCACAATATCCTATTTTACGTAACTACTATCACTATGTACAGAGACATGAATAAACAGATTCAAATATTCAATCAATTGGGTGAGAGAGAGTACCAGCAGAGAGGGGTTGTTCCTTCACAGGTTCTTCCATTGTCTCCTTGTGAATTTTCAACAACACTGGTTGTTTTCTGGGACTGAATGAGGTTTCTGTTACTTAGTAACTGCTCTCGCTACGTTTTATGCTTCACTGGAAATATAAAATACGAGAAACGCGTTTGATGGGGATTTATAAGGTTGTCTTCTTTCGACACGTGTCCTGGGGCGGGGAGCGGGAAAAAATGCAACGCAAAACTCAAAATTTGGTGCTACAGAGAACGGAGCGCAACTGTAACGGATGACGTGGACGGAAGAGAGAGAGGGTATGACCGTTTGGCAAAGTGGGAGCGCGGCATTGCCATGTGGCATTGTGGTATGTGTTTTGTTCGAATTTCAAAATTTCAAAACGCAAAAATAGTTGTTATTTATTTATTCGGTCTTTGTTCCGTTTCGCTTGGTCAAAAACTGCTTTTACAGTTTTGCATTAATGGATTCGCGGCTCACTCTTCTCATTGGAGGAGGATATAAATGTCAACCTCTTAATCATGCATTCTGTTTACATTTTAAACAAGTTAACCTTAATCTTTTGTACTTTTATTTACACTTTCAAATTGCTCTTTTCTTCTTTCTTTCTTTCTTTTAAGAACGGCTCTTTTATTTTTAACAGAAAATTAGGAGGACTATGTATGTGTTTTGATTAAAATTGAGAGTTTAAAAATACTTTTATTTTTAAAACAACATTTTTCCTTCTTCACTTAACATATTAGAATTTATTATTACGCATTAAAATTTACAAAAATAATTTTCAAACCTTGATATAAATATAACTACAAAGTTTCAAAGGTCATTTTTTTGGATGAGTTTTTTTTTCTACAGTTCCAAAAGGTCATTTAAATATGCATTACACTAATAAAAAAATGTGCATAGCATATCACATTTTTAGGGGTTCGTATATTATGATTGATTCCACTTCAACTTGGTTACACTTATTCTTTACTTTTATTTTAATCCTATATATTGATTTTTAATTAATAATTATAAATATATTTTATCTTTTAATATAACTTTGTTCATTTAGAGCAACGGGATCCATATAACTGTAGCTTGTAACTACCGTGTGTCTGTATTTCTATTGAACAAAATTTGATATATTGTAAAGATTTTTTTCTTATGTATTGACATGTATATAATAGAATAGCTACATAGGAGAATGAATTAATATATAAGTAAAATCAAATATTGTCGTACCTATGTGCCTGCAGTTATTATTACAATAAATGCGATATATAGTAACTTTTACTCTTATTATGCATTTACAATTTCGCATGTATATTAATTTTAGTTGATTTTTTCTCTCAAAAAAATATGTCTATTTATATGCATTATTTTACTTCTTGTGCCTTAACTATATATGATAAATATTATAATTTAATAAGGTCATTCACATTTTTTATTCTTTAAGTAAAATATTAAATTTATTTATTTTTTATAAAAGTTGGTATAATTGATAAAAATCGAACTCATGTCTCATAAAGACATAAGTTTGAATCTCATTGCTAATGTGAGAATCTTGTTGGTGTATAAATATATCTTTGTGGGTGTTTTTTTAAATCTTAAGATATATCCTAATCGTAATAGGCCTTCAACACTCAATTTACCTAAACTTTTTGTAACAAAAAAAATGATGACTAATTAATATCTTTGTGTGTTTATATTTTTTTTTATTTTATTTAGATAAGACACTAAGTTTGATATATTGTAGAAATATGTTTTATTAATTTTCATTTATTTATTTATTTTCTTAATATATGTTTACTATACTTTTTTGTTATGTGTTATTTATAATTCAACGATTTATTTTTGTTCTTGTTTACATGTTTATATACATGTATTTCTAATTTTTTGTGTCTCTACTATTTATGATAATATAATAAATTATTTTTTATTCAGTGCAAGAAGTTTTATACGTCGCATCTTCACTATTGTGCCATATTTATTTATCTATATTTTTTATTCTTAGATATATTACATTTGATATATCTTAACAACATCTCTTATTGTATATTGATATGTATGATACTTTTACATTATCATTTATTTTTACTTAGTAAACATTTATTTGTTTGCATGGATATTTTTTTGGTAACACTAATTAATTTAGATTTAATTAATATATAAAATATTAGGCTTGGTTATACATTTTACAGTCAAGCTTTCATTACTTCATCAAATTTTATCACAAACTTTATTTTTTTTTACATTTTATCATCTTAATTTTTTTATTTTTGCACATTTTACCCCGTAGTTGGTTAAACACAATTGTCATTAGTTGACTAGTGATGCGACAAGTTGACTACTCTAGCATACTAACATATAACTAGGGATAAAATGCATGAAATTTAAAAAGTAAGGGTGCAAAATGTGTTGTAAATAATAAATGACAAAAATATTAATCATGGAATGAGAACTCTTACACTCTTCGTACTCTAAAACTTCCAAAGTCATTAAGTCATTTGAATGCAATATTATGCATATGTAGTCATGCATAGTTATGCACCCACAATCACATGTGTGCATAGTGATGTATGTTTTTTTATCAACAAATCAAATATGTATATATATCACAATACTAGAAGTACCAATTAGATATACAACTTACAAAATCTATGCAAATTGAATCCCGCCTAGACAAAAGGTTATTCCTTATTATTGGTCATTAATGAACATAAATAAAGAATAACTAAATGTATAACCAACTATATATCCCATCATAGTGAATGAAAACTCTCCTTACTCCACATCATTCATACAATAAATTTCAAATCTCTACCTATACATAAGAAGCATTTACAACTTTGTTATTAATTCATCACCTCACATCATTCATTTAAGCTTACTTGTCCTCATTGTGCTAATATGATAATGCTTCCAATCAATTTATACTTTATTTGTTTAATACCTTATGCATCCTCCAAGATTTGTGCACCATTGAGAAAATGAATATTCAAAGTTCTTACATTTCCTTATTAGCCATTACCGAATGGTAAACTTAATGTCTTGTATAACCCTATACTTATCAAAGGAGCTTCCTTTGAGGATACAATAATTTATGTGGATCCAAATGTACCATACAATTGCACTCCACACCACTATTCAGTATTGATTATGTAGTTTTCTTTCACAAGACTAACATCTCTTAATGAAAATGCTCTTGGATACAATCAGACAACACTCTATAGTAATTAAACCACTTATGACAATGATTCCAAATCTCATATGCCACCTTGCATGTTAAGAATAAGCGATTACTTGACTCCACAACCTCACAGCAAAAAAACACATGCATGATCATTATTTTGAACACATATATTTTTGCTTTTGAGATTATCCATAGTAGGAAGCTTGTTAAGAAGAAGTCTCCACACCATGATATATGTCTTAGGAGGAATATCTAGGCTCCAAAAAAGAGAGAAAGTGTTAGTAAGGGAAACTCCCATTCTTACCTCATGAAGAGTTTTGTATACTTTACTAACAAAATAACATCATACATCACCTTGTAGGCAACTCTACATGTCTTTTACATCCTTTTTAATACTCACCCTTGTCAAAAAATGTTTAAGCTCTTGTAATTGACTTATTTCCCATGCAAAACAATGTTTCCTCCATCTAAATTCCATTTCCAATGATTTCCCTCCCAAAATCCTATATCCTATATAATATCATTTAGTTGATCCGAATCAAATATAGCTAAGGAAATAATGCTAACAAATTTTCTTCTCCACATCACTTGTCCCTCCAAAATTTTGTTTTACTACCATCTCCAATATTCCACACTATCATGTTGTCAAACCATTTTTCCAAATTATCACCACCACACACCTTTCTAATATCCCTCCACTACCAAGAGGAATTAGACTCATGATTATCCTTACTAGCTAGACCTTTCCAACCTTCCTATTTAGATAAAATGACATTCTTCCAAAGATAATATCTTAATGGAACATACTTCATCTCCACTTAGCAAATAGAGATTCATTAAAAATCTTAATTTTTTTCACCCCTAATCCTTTCTTATTTTTTGGACAACAAACTTTCTTCCAATTGGCCTAAGCAATTTTCTTTTTATATTCTTCACTAACCCGCAAAATATCTTTTTGCAATTTCACAATATTTTTTTATCACATCATTCAATACTTTAGAAAAGGATAAAAAATTAAAAAGGAAGGAAAGATGGCACTGAGTTAATAAGACATACCCTTGTCGCCAAAGACATGATCCTATTCTTTCATGATGATAATTTCTTCTTACTTTTTTGTATAATAGAGTCTCATGTTGTTTCCTTCCTTGGGTTGCACCAATTGGTAAACCAAGACAAATGAATGGGATCCTCATCAACCTACAATTGAATATCTCTACAAATCCTTCAAGAACTTGTCCATATACTCCAATCACACCAAAACAATTATTGTAGAAACTTACTTCAAGTTCCAAAACCAATTCAAAGCATCTCAATATGCTTTTAGTAGCAATTACATTATTATGAGATGTCTCTCCAAAGAAAAGAGTGTCATCTACATATTGAAGAAGACTTACTTCAACATCCTTATTTCCAACCAAGTAAGCATGAAAAAGGTTCTTTGACATAGCTTATCTCATTAACCCACTAAGACCTTCCACTAGCACATTGAATAAGAAAGGTGTCAAATGATCACCTTGTCTAAGACTTTTTTATGGTGAAAATTCCTTTGTTGGGCTTCCATCAACCAAAATAGAAATGTGTGTAAATGTAAGACATTGTGCAATCTATTCTATTCATTTTTCAAAAAAACCCAACCTTTGTAACATGTATAACAAAAATTTTCAATCCACCAAGTCATGTGCTTTTCATAACAAGAAATGTGATGTCGAGTTTGGAGAAAGTCTATGCAATAATTATAGAGAAAAAGAAAGGCAAGGAATCATCACAATAACAAATCAAAAAGAAAAAAATACCTTCATATTGTTTGTCATCATCATAATAAAACATTACCAAAAAATAAAATGCTTGTGATGAGGAGAGGGTTTGAATGTGAAGAAGCACACAATTTTATTTCCTAACACCATCAACTATCAATTAAGTCATTTATTCATAATTTGATGTTTCTTATCTAAGTATAGATCAACAAAAATATCATAATATAATTTTATGCAACTAATAAATCAACAAAAAAATTTAAGATATTTCATAGCATGAGACAATATTTTGTAAATAAAATTAGAATATCTGTTAAACAATAAATCATATTACTCAACAAAAAAAAGCCTTTACATCATTATAAGGTACATTTTTGCATTATAATCCTTTAACAAATATATTTCTTGAGCCTATATAAAGAAGATGTTAACATGAAGAAGATATAACATAGGTGTGTGGATAAAATGAATTATTTTGTAATCTTTTAAGGAACTTTCATTTCCATGTAACTATTTTGAAAGAGATTATTTGTTTTAACTACTTTTGTATACGAGAACCTGAAAAAATTTTAACGTTAAAAATACTTAACTTCTAACTTGTGTGTGAAAGATTATTGTTTTGTAGCCAAAAAAAAAAACATAAAGAATGATAGTGTAAGTGTTTGTTGAAATAGTGGAGAAATCCTTTTAGTTGAGGGATTGATGGTAGCTTTTAGATTTAATATTGAATTGAGATAGTTTTTTTTATGTTTTTTCTTCTAGCTTATCTATTAATAATTATTTTTAAACTTGTTTTGTTCAAAAGCATTTTTGGATAATCCATTACAAACAAACTCTTTTGGTGTGTGTGTGTTTATAATGTTTATGAAAAAGTTTTTATTTTAATGTTAAAGTAAATACAATTCAACCTCATGTCAAGTCCAAAAAAATGAAAGAAGATGTCTTTTATCCCTTTTTTTCACAAAAAAAAAAATATATGAGAGAACATAATTGACAAGTCCTTTTTTATTTTAACTCAAACTTTGAGAGAAAATAAAAGGAAGAAGAATAAAATGTGTGTTTAAGTCTTAGAGGGAGGCATAAAAAACACATAATCTGTAAATATATATTTAAAAATGTAGGATTTTTTAAGGAATAGTCAATAAAATTCAAAAGTAAAAAAAAAAACATTTTAGATATATAATATTATCTAAACATTTGAAAGCTAACAAAGGCCATTTAGTCATGTTAAAAATTTAATCTTCATCACTTATCGAAACTTCAATAGTCACTTATTGAAGCTTCAATATTGCTTTTCATTTGTTGTCGTTTGATATCTAAACTTGGATGAGTGTAGGTCATTATGGTATGGTTTAAGAGGTCAAGTTGGGACATCATCTTTCAATTTTCTGGATTGGGATGGTTGGTTTGATGGTTATATGCTTATGACAAAGGCTCTGATATATCTTTTTTTTATTTCTTTTGTAGTATTCTTGGCTTTTAATTTACCTTTTGGCTTTTGGAGGATAATTGGATGGGATATTTCTTTAGACTAAATAATTTTAGAATTTGAATTTATTATTTTTGCAATTATGTTTGAAGAAATGGTCTAGTGTTTGTATGCCTTCGTTATCATTCACTGAAGATTCTAATATGTGCTATATTTTTTTTAGTCTAATATTTAAACCTAGTCATTATCACCATCATCAAGCACTTTATTTGACAATTAGTATGGGAAGAAAATGTGTAGTTTTGAAAGAAAGTAAAAAAGAAAGAACCATTAATACTATTTATTAAAAATAAAATTTTAAGAATCATATAATATATAAAATAAGTTTAAATATATTTTTAGTCTTTCAAATTTATATCACTTTATTTTTAGTCTTACAAATTTAAAATTATCTTTTTTAATTACTTAATTTTAAAAATATTATTTTTAATTCCTCTTAACTAATTTTTGACGATTTAAATGGATAATTTATGAGATCG
>JAMLFT010011424.1:0-11105 GCA_026544285.1 Pachyrhizus erosus
ATAGTTACTTTTTATCATTGTCATTCATTTTCTTAAAATCTAATTGTTGTAATAAGTAATTAATTTTAACCATTAAATTTTAAGAAAATGAATGGAGAAAGAGAAAGAAAAAGAGTTATCAAGTTATTTCAAAAATAACTTTAAAATATTTTTTTTTTAACTTCATTCTTTATTTTCTTTAAATTTAATGGTTCTAATTTATGTATGTATTCTTAATCATTCAAAATAAAGATCTAATCATCCAGCTTTATTCCTCTCACTCTCACATTAAAAAAAAATTATCTCACTAAATATGTTCCCTCTTTATATATATAAAGAGAATCTAGTTACTCCAAAAATAACTTAAAAGAATTATTTTTTATTCTTATAATTTATTTTTTTAAGTCTAACTATTAAATATTAACTACTTATTAAAATCATTAGATTTCAAAAAAAAAATGAAAGGGATTTTTTGTCAACTCAATTGCATAAAAATTTTCTATTCAAACTTCTCTATTTTTATGATTTTAAAAATAAATGTACTTATTTTAATTATCTTAATTATTATATTTATATATTTTTATGAATTAAAAAATTCTCTAAAATCTTTTTACTTAATAATAGAAGAAAATTTTTGTTGAGATTTTTTACTTTAATTATTACAAAAATAAAGATGTGTGTTGATATTAATGAATTTAATTAAAATACATATTTGTTCTAATTATCTTAATTATTATACTTATATAGTTTAATTAATTAAAAAAAGACAAAAAATTCTCTAAATATTTTGTGTTCAATTGTAAAAAATTCCTCTCTCAGATTGTTTTACTTTTATTGAAGATTTTTAGTTATTATAATTACCTTAAAAATAATAGTCATATAATTTTGAGAATTAAAAATAAATAAATATGTTTTAAAAAAATTTCACTCAACTGTATAAGAATTTTTCATTTAAATTTTTTTATTATATTATTATAAAGATATATACTTGTTCTAATTATCTTAATTATAATAATGGTATAATTTTATGAATTAAAAAAGATAAAATAAATTCACTAAAAAAATCCTGTTAAATTGCATAAGGATTTTCTACTTAGAATTCTTTATTTTATTATTATTATTATTATTATTATTATTATTATTATTATTATTATTATTATTATTATTATTATTATATTCAAAATTTAAATGCACTATTAAGATGCATATGATATATCCTTTTATATTTTAATATGAATTGAATGATTTAACTTACATCTTATCTTTTTCAACTTATTATTTTTAATATTTTTAGTTTAAATTTAAATTTTAATATTTTTAAAAAAATTATTACTAAAAATAACAATATATAACAATATAAATTATTTAGTTTATTTGTTTAAAAATATTTATTATAGATTTCTATTATTATATAATTTTATATATTTAAAAATATTTATTTATTAGAATTTGTTGTTACATAAAATAGACATTTATTTCGTGCAATGTATGAGTTTAAAATTCTAGTTATAATAAATATTTAAGATTTAAATAGGTTTTAAATCTATGCAAATGTGGCTCCTTTTTTTTTTTTGTTTTAGTCCTTCTAAAAGAATTTGTTATTTTAGAATCAATTATAGTTAGTTTGGTGTTGAAAAATGAAAAATGTTAATTGAGATAATTAAGGTAATGAAGAATATTTTAAATTAAGATAATTATATTATTTTAGGTGCAACTCAATTAAGTAACATATTTATTATTTTATGTGGAAAAAAAAAACGCATTGAAAGGAGTTGAATAGTGTGTGTAATTTTAAAGATTTTTTCAAAACATTTTGAAGAACTTTAGTCATAAATTGTTTCGCAAATAACTTCATCAAAAAAGATGTTGGGAACATAAAGTAAGAGAGAAATTGAGAACACTAGTTTTCTAGTTTACTCAACCTAAGTTATGTCTAGTTCTCTTTTAATCTTAGAAGGATTTTATTAACTAAAACAAGGTTACAAACAAATATTTTGAATGTCACTTTTGGCTTACAACAAATATTTTCTACATTACTTTTGAAAAGTCAAATATTCTCTATTACTTCTGGCTACAATACAATCTCTCCAAACATGGAAAAAAAACTTCAGTATTCCTTCACACTAAGTTACTCTTTACTTTTAAAATTATAAAGAGTTTGAAAAATACAAAGATCTACTCACAAAGTGAGGAAATAACAATTTAGCATAAGCTACAAATAACTTTGCTAAGTAAAGAGAAAGCTAATGAAGCACTCTAAAAAAGTTCTCTCAAGGAGATTTTGCTTTAGTAAGATTAGTTTCATTCTTTTGGTCTTTATATAAGCTTAAAAAAATAATTCTAATGGGATATAAATTCTTATGAACTTTGCCATTCTAAATTTTTATTTAATACATAAGAACTTCAAGTATGTTTTATTTTATTGATGTGACATCTTCAATAGATGAGAGAAAAAAAATATTGAGATTTATGATTGACAACCTTGGAAAAATTCTATCAAGATAGAATTTGACCTCAGTTGATTTCTTGATATGCAAGTTATGAGGATATGTCATAGCTTGATTGTTCAACCATGCTTATGTTTTGAGTTACATTGTTATCAACAAGTTTAAAATAAAAGATTTGAAACCTTCTATCTCTAATAATAAGTTAGGTGTAGTGGACAAAATCTCAAATTTGTATCTCTAATAATGAGTTCATGCTCAAAATGAGAAGAACTAGCAATTTTGTCCATGTTGGTAGCAATTGCTTATACTAGATTAACATTTGCAACCCTTTTCTTCTTGGTTTTCCTTTTGCATTTTTTTTCTCTTCCTTATTCTAGCAACAATCTTTGTAACAACTACAAAAATTTCTTTATTGTTCAAGATCCTTTACTTAGTAGCTTCCTTGGGTGTCATAGGAATGAGGTGTTGTATTACACTTGGAGACTAACTCCATCTTATTTGTTCCTTCACAACATTAGGACAAACTTTCTTTGAAAATTTTTCCATCTATCATTAATAAGTGTGCCTTAAGGTAATGCCTCAAATTCTTTTGATGGCTTAAAAACAAATGATTCATCTTTAACATATTTTGGGATGTTGGAATAGTTAACCCGATAAGTTAGCAGCTCCATGGATGGATACACAATATCTTTAGCTTTTTCAACATACTTGGCATTTTCCTTTACATAGAGAAGAAGTCATTTATCCTACTCTTTAGCATGATTCTCAACCTTTACAATAAAAATAAAGGCTTAAGAAGTGTTGATCCTTATGATCCTAGTAGAGTTTGTAATTTGAATATGCTTGACATTACACAATTCCTCAAAGGTAGGCTTAATTGTCTTTCTCCTTATGGTCATATCATAAGAATCTTGCACAAGAGTTGGTGGTGGAGTACAACCAAGTTTACTAGGCAACTTAATGTTGAAACAACTCCCCATATAGTTAGTTGGGATAGTCAAAAGGATGGTAATCTTGGGTGATTATGTTACCTTGAGAGTTAAGGTAAAGATTACCTTGCTCATCAACCATAAGGTGGAAGAATTTATATTGGTGAGTGACTTGGGCAAAGGTTGAGGTTGGTCTTCGTGTTTAGTCTTAGGTTTCTTCCTAAATTTGTAAAAGTTTTGGTTTCACCTTTGGTTCCTTCTTCTATTCTTTAGCTCATCGTCCTTAGTGTCGGGCTTCTTATTCAATGTAATGTGCTACTACATTCTACTGAAATTTCTTTTTTATTTTAAGAAGGCCTATTTAACTTTCATGCCACCTTTGATAGTGATGGCATTTGGTTCTTCCTTATGGAGCTTGTAGAAAGCAGCATACAAACTCCCTACTTCCAAAACATTGTGTTTAACATATGTAATTGTCAGAACCAAAGACATGAATGAATGTCAAGTCCTTCAAAAATCTATGATTTTGATGATAACAAAAGAATATTATAATTTGATGGATACTAATGGTTTGATAAGTATATTAATAGGAATACATCCTAAACAATGAAAAGGTAGTATTTTCTTAACTCAAAAGTATAAAATATAAGTGAAAATGCTAAGTGTCCTTAGTACTAAAAAAACATTGGATACGTTTTATTGAATATACGTCCAAAATGTTTTTACAAAAATTATACATTCTAGACGTATGATATAAAAATACATCCTAAATCAACACACGTCATAAAATAATATCAGACTTATTTTCTACTTACACATTTTTTATGTCTGAACTAATGTTACACGTTTTCGAATTCCTTAGATATTTGTAAACACAATTTACTTCTGATTTTATCCTTATTATTCTTTTGATGTTTAAATTCAAATGAGCATTTAATAAAAAATAACAAACATGATAAAGATAAGCAGACTTCCATATCAAAAGGGCTCTCAAGCTTTGAAGTTTTTCATAAAATAAAAGACTGAATTAGGAATACTTAAAGAGTAGATGACTTGCCAATGTTTAGAAAGAAAAAGAGGAAAAGACAAAGAACAAGTATATTTCTCTCTCCTCTGATAATAGTTGAACTCTTATAGTATGAAAAGATAAAGAAAAGTCATGCATTTAATACATAAACAAAACGGGAAGAAGAAAAAAGAATATTGAGCCACAATGAACATCTTTCATCTTTGCCTATAAATACTAATACATTAAGACTTTGAAGAAAGTAGCGAAATACAAATATTTGAACGAACTTTATCTTAAGTTCTTATATGTCTTGTATTCTTAAATTTCTTATTAAGATTCTACTTTGTAAATCTTTTATATCTTTAACTCTGTTAAATTTTAATTTGCGTTAAACTTTCATATTCTCGCGTTGTGAGTTATTGTATCTTGTAAAGATTTGTAAAAGCCAAAAATTGCTTAGTATAAAAAAAAATACTTGAGATAACTTAATCAAGCGGTTAAGTGTTATAACCAAAAGTGACAGTAAAATAATACTTTAATTGGAAAACTAAAAGTGACTTAGAAAATACTTATGTATAACCAAGAGTAAAGTCATTACTTGATTTGTAATCAAGTTTTGATTAGTGAAACTCTTCGTATTGAGAGAGAACTAAATGTAGCTCAAAAATTGGAGTGAACCAATATAAAATACTTTTATGTTGTGTTTAACCCCTCACATTTTATATGTTATGTTTTGTGAAACTATTTGCTATTATTTTATACATCTTTTCAAAAAGGTTTACGAAAAACTTGTGAAAATCACACACACACTATTCAACCCCACTTATGTTTTATAATCTAACCCTTCAATGTAATGTTCTTTGACTCCTGTTTGCCTTTCATATTTTTGGAAATATTCATATAGATGGCATAGGGAAGGTTAAACTAGATTCCATCCAAGAGATTAAACAGAATGATAGTTGTCACTATAACATTCTAAATTCTAGTTTATAAAACATGTATTGAATATTATTTTTTATTTGATTTAAAAACATTTTCATTTTGCCTAATTGTGTGAAACATTTTGAGACTTAAAGAAGTATGACAAAATTTGGTGAAAAATTTAAAAACATTTTATTTGTTAATATAAAAGTAAAGCATATGTTGTCATGAAACAAAAAGAGTTCGGATATAGAAAAATAATTTCATTGGCAGAAATATGGATTAAAAAATAAATTCACAATTTCAAAACATTTATGTATAAAGAACTAGAAACGTAAAAATTTACTCAGCTATAACCATTATACACATTTTATCATCAATTTTTTTTTTTTTGTGCATTTTAGCATCATATTTTTAATCTTGATGCATTTTACCAATTCATTGTTAAATGTGCAATGGTATAGTGGCATGTCCCTAAAAATAGAAATAATATAAAAGGACATCTTTGGTAACATAATGACATCATTTTACCAAAATTGGTAACAAAATGACATTGTTCTTTTTGGGACATACAAGCATACTATTTCACATTTAACAATTTGATAAAATGCACAAAAATTAAAAAATATGATGGTAAAATGTCAACAAAATTTAAGTAGTAAAATTTGCATAATGACAACAATTGGTTGATAAAATGTGTTATTAAACCTAAAAAAATTTATTGCAGTAAATTGATAATTTGTTGCATGGGAAATATTATAAACACATTTTACTAACATTTTTTAAAACATATTATCTATTATTAATTTAAATTTATTATAAATAACAAGTATGTGTAGAATCACATTTTATTTAATGAGTTTAAACTCATGTAGGGGTGTTAATAAGTCTATTTGAATTAGATTTGGCCAAATCAATCATCTAAACTGATTAAGATAGTTTATGTTGAATTAGGTTAGATTATATAATTTTTCTATCAAAATTGAATAAAACTAATCCAATCAATAATATAATGGTTTGGATTAGGTCTTCAAGTACAAATAATTAAAAATTATTTTAAATTTTCTAAAAAAATAACATTTCCATTCCATTTTAATAATCAATTGAAAAAAAAAATGTTACTCCATATAATATAACTACAATCAATACAGTTGTTCCTAAATTCAAAAAATTGTATATGACTTTTTTTTCAAATCAAATTTTCTTAAAATATGCATTTTCAAACTTGTTTTTAGAGAAGTCAACATTATACATTTGAATCATACATTATGGCTATTTCTTAAGGGATGACTTATCTAGGCAATTTGGAATACTAATCTTAGAGTGGTCATGGTTTAAAAAGTGTTTGATTTGTATCAACATAACACATAAGCAAGCAAGATATCTAAAAATAAAAGAATACAATAAATCAAACAAGATATCACTAACTTGTGTGTGTGTTTTCTCAATTTTTTATTTTTAATTTAAGATGTTACCTAAGTTCGAGTGAAAAATATATAGAAAAAAATAATTAAAGTATCATCGCATCAATGAGTTGGGTTGGGTTTGCAAGTTGAACCATAAAACTTATTACGCGACTTGAAGATTAACAAGTTTGTTTGAGTTGAGTTCGTTTTATTTGAGTAGCTCAAAAAATTGAACCAAAACATTTCGATTGGATTAAGTTATTTTAGGCTCATACCCATAACTATAAACCACCCCTCAACTCATAACTCATAATGTTGTAATTTATAGTAAAATTTAATTAATAATAAAGAGTATATAATAAGAATAGATAAAGTGTATTCCTAATACTTTTATAATTCATTAAAATAGGTTAAGATTATATATGGTAAAACTTGTTGATAAGTTAGTTTAAACTTATAAACTAGCTAAAAAGTTGGAAACTTATAAGCTAGCTTATTTAATTAAAAATGCTTGATAAAATTAACTAATAAACTAGTTGATAAGTGTTAAATGATGTAAAAGGACATATTTATTTGGTAAACATGTTATTGGTTCAAAGTATTTATTGATTTTGTTGATTATTAATCACAACCAATAAACATAAAACAACATATTTAGTTATTTGATTATATAAGTTACTCTAAGAGTATCACTTTTAGAGCTACTTGTCATTTTGATTATTCATTTTTTTGAAGTTTAATAGTTAATATTAGTTACTCATTAGATCCATTAGATTTCAAGAAAATCAATGTGAAGATGAAGAGTAATTCTTTGGAGTAACTTAATCCCTCTTCATATTTCAATACTTTGATTTGTTTCTAATAACTTGTCATTTTAAAAAGTAGGAGAATAACTCTTTTTTTTTTAATTTTGTATTCTAAAAGAGTAGTAAATGTTAAAATAAAAAACGTGAATAAACATCTACGATTTTGATAATCACAAAAAATATTATAATTTGAATTATATTAATGTTTTGTTGAGATGTGTTAACAAAGATACATCCAAAAGAACGAAAAATATTGTATCTCTTTAACTTGAAAGAATAAATATAAATTAAAAATTATACGTCCAGAGCGCTAAATACGTTGGATATGTCTGGTAGGATTTTTATAAAATAAATGTCTAAAGTTTTTATAAAACGTCATACGTCTAAATTCATATGTGTTTGAACCTTTCTATATGTCTAACATATCTCAGGATGATTAAACAACAACATACTATTTTCTACCTTTACATTTATTATGTCTAATTTCATCTTACATTCTTTCAAATGTCTAGGATAGTTGTTATAATAGTTTACTTTTGTTTCTATCTTTATTGTTATTCTAACGTTTAAATTCAAATGAACATTTAATGAAAAATAATAGGCATAATGAAGATAAACAAACTTCTAGATCACAAATGACCATTGAGTTTTGAAGTATTTCAACAAGAAAAGATTAAAGTAAAAATGTTTAGAAAAATAGTTGACCCATCAATGCTCAAAAGGTGAAAAAGAGAAAAAGACAAATGACAAGTATATTTTCTCTCTTATGACAAAAGCTTAACATCTACACTATAAAGGTATAAAGAAGAATACATTTGATGCACATTAGAAAGGGAAGAGGAAAGAAGAATGTTGAGTCACAACGAACACTCTTCCTTTAACTTGTATATACTATATGCATAAAGATCATGAAGAACTAATGAATTGACTTTAATTCAATTCTTCGAAAAGCTCTCATGCTCTATAATCTTTTTATCTTTAACTTTGTTAAGTTGTAATATGTGTTAGAACTTTCATATCTTCGCATTGTAATTTATCTTTGTAAAGATATTGTGTAGTTAAGAGAAACTTAGTGTAAAAAAATACTTGAGATACTTAATTAGATAATTAAGTGGTGTCCCCAAAAATGACAACAAACAATACTTAGGTTGAAAAACCAAAAGTGGCTTAAAGAATACTTGTATTTTAGTTAGGAGTGACAAAGGTATTACTCTTTTTTTTTAATCAATTTTGATTAGTTGAATCTCTTACGTTAAAGGAAAAGTAGACGTAACTCGAGTTGGAGGAAATCAATATAAAAATTATTTCTTATGTTCTTTTATTTCACACGTTATGTTGTATACGTCCTATATTTGTGAAACAATTTTCCATTTTTGTATACGTCCTTTCTAAAAGGGTTTGCAAAATATTTACAAAAATCATACACTCACTATTGACTCTCATTCTAGTATGTTTTCTAACCCTTTAATAAAGATTTGATAATTTTACTTATATTGTTTAAAATAAAAATTTTCCTTCTTTCTTTTTTAAAATAAATACAATTTAATTAAACAAACTTATATTGTATAATACTTTAATATTTAAATCATTTTTATTAATATTTTTCAAACACAAAATTATTTTTTCTTTATTATTTTATTTTTGTTCAACTTTTGTTTAGAGACCAAATATTCTAATTAAGAATAAAAATAAACAATCTAGTAATTAATTAAAATATGAGTTTAATGGTTATGCATTAACAATGTGAAAAGGTTTTACACTATCAATCAATTATAAATAATCATTAGTATAACTTTAAGGTAATTATTATAAAAATTAATAAATTAATCATACATGCTAGTTTATGATTAAACGACAATGTAAAATTGTTTTATATTGTTAAAGCATATCATTTTTTTATCTTAAAATAAATAGTTTGACATTAAATAAAATAATAAAGAAGTAGTGTTAATTAAGTTTTTAATTCCTCAACTTTTTGAAATTCTAACGATTTTTGGCGCTTTATCAATTTTTCATTCGACATATTTAGTCCTTTAAATTAAAATAGGTTTGTATAGATATAACAAACAAATATCTAAGTCAACATAACATATGACAATCATGTGACACCACATGAAGGTGCCATGTGACACCATTAGGAAGTGTCACATGGGACTTCCATACAACCAAAAAAATGTTATATATTATCCTTTTTGGATAAGTCACATGACATTTTCGTGTAGTGTCACGTGGTATGTAAAAGTAAAAAAGTCTAAGCGAAATGTTCTAATATAATTGAGAGTAAAAAATTTAGAAATTTTTTTAATATATTTTTAATTTATATAATTATTTAAATATAATAATTAAGATAATTAGAACAAGTATTTTTATAATAATAAAAATTAAAAAAAAAATCTGAACAAAATACTTTTATTTAATTGAATGGAACAAGTTTGGAGAAATTTGATTAATTAAATTCATTAATATTAGCACATCTTTATTTTTATAATAATAAAAATAAGCAGATCTAAGTGAAAAAAATTTATATAATTGAAATTTTAGAAAAAATTTTATTTATGTCTAATTTATAAAACTCTAGAAATATAATAATTTAAATAATTAGATTATATCTTTATGATAAAAAAAAATAAAGAATTCTCAATAAAAAAAAATTAATCTGAAAACGTTATAATATCTAACTCGAGACTATCTCAAAGAATGTGAATGAAACTTGATTTTTATTTAAAGAAAAGGATAAGAAAACTTAAGGTAGTGAGGCTATGTCAAATTAAGGAACAAGATAAGACCCTTTATTGGACAGATATTCTACTAAAGTATAACAAAAATAAAACCCAACTTCTTAATAATAGAACTCAACACCTTCATATGAATTTGATTCATTCCTATTAATGAAAAGCGTCCAAATATGCCATTCACCTTTTTCGTTTGTCAAAAAGTGAGATTAATTTACTTTGATGCTTTCCCGATTGTGTACTCTTAGACAAAACGCGGTTGACAATTAGTTTGGGGGAAAAAAGTCAAAAAGTCAGCAGTAAAAAACCAAGGAAATTGCTCATTAGCAATACACGTTAAAGAGTGGTGGGGTCCAAAGACAAAATGAACCAAAAGACAAAAGAGTCACTATCAAACGACTCCCATTCGTGTGATCATCTCTACACAAGTTGCATCTCACCTACAACTCACAGCTGAGGGATAATTATCAATTTTTTTTTTATTAAAATTTAGGATAATGTAGAATATAACTTAATTCTCATGCACTGATATGCAAAATTTTTGTATTTTTTATTCCCCATAAATCATTTTTAATTTCACTTTTAAACTAATCATTATAAAGTGAATAAATTTAATGTATATATATGTTTAATGTATTTTAATTAATTTCTAAAGATTATCTTTGTTCAAGAAGTGTTTAATTCAAAGAAACATTGGTATTATTAACATATTATTTTATATATTATATTTTTTTATGTTTGAATAAATTAGATCTTATTTAACAAGAATTAAGGTTGAATTCACTAGAGAGACTCATATTAAAAAGGATTAATAATGTTTTTAATTCTTTTAATTAGGTTTTTTATTAAATAAAAATTTATATATTTTAATCTCTT